>BQNB010007744.1:0-26703 GCA_026074375.1 Tanacetum coccineum | reverse complement strand
CGTGATAGGTTACAACCAACGTTTTTAGGAACTAGCATTGATGTGTGTTAGAATGTTTCTAGAAGAATCGGACAAGATTGAGAGATATGTCAGTGGTTTGCCCAACATGATCCACGGGAGTGTAGTAGCATCAAAGACTAAGACAATGCAAGAGGCGATTGAAATAGAAACTGAACTGATGGATAAGAAAATCTGCACTTTGGCTGAGCGTCAGACTGAGAACAAAAGAAAGCACGATGATAACCAACAACAACAACGACAAGAAAATAAGAGGTAGAACACCGGCAGGGCTTACATTGCAGGATCTAGTGAGAAGAAGCCATACGGGAGATCTAAACCCATATGCGCTAAATACAATTATCACCACGATGGTCCATGTGCTCCCAAATGCCACAAGTGCAACAAAGTTAGCAATCTGGCACGTGACTGTAGGAGTACCGCCAATGCCAACACTACTAACAACCAAAGGGGCACTGTGATAGGTCAGAAACCCACTTGCTATGAATGTGGAGCCCAGGGGCATTTCAAGAGGGATTGTCCAAAGCTAAAAAACAACAACCATGGTAACCAAGGTGGAAATGGCAATGCTCTAGCGAAAGTGTATGCGGTAGGCCGTGTAGGGACAAACCCAGACTCAAACGTCGTTATGGGTACGTTCCTTCTAAACAACCGCTATGCTTCTGTCTTATTTGATACTGGCGCCGATAGAAGCTTTGTGTCTACTGCATTTAGCTCCCAAATTAATATCACACCATTTACTTAGATCATTATTATGATGTTGAACTAGCTGATGGGTGAATAATTAGGTTAAACGCTGTCATTCGGAGTTGTACATTAAATTTCTTAAATCACTCATTCAACATAGACTTAATGCCCATAGAACTTGGTAGTCTCGATGTCATAATCGGTATGGATTGGTTGGCAAAGTACCAAGCTGTCATTGTTTGTGCCGAGAAAATCGTTCGTATTCCTTGGGGAAATGAAACGTTGATTGTTCGTGGTGACGGAAGCGAGCGATGAAACGAGACTCGTTTGAACATCATCTCGAGCGCTAAAATACATAAGTACATGCTAAAAGGATGTCCTATCTTTTTGGCACATGTTACTACAAAGGAGACTGAAGACAAGTCGGAGAAGAAGCGACTTGAAGACGTACCAATCATTCAAAATTTTCCTGAAGTATTTCCTGAAGACTTGCCGGGTCTCCCTCCGACTCGACAAGTGGAATTCCAAATCGATTTGATACCTAGTGCTGCACCTATAGCACGGGCACCTTATCGATTAGCTCCATCTAAAATGAAGGAATTGTCGGACCAACTCCAAGAACTTTTTGACAAGGGCTTCATAAGGCCTAGTTCCTCACCTTGGGGAGCTTCGGTCTTGTCTGTCAAAAAGAAGGATGGATCGTTTCAAATGTGTATCGACTACCGAGAGCTAAACAAGCTAACAGTGAATAATCGTTATCCACTCCCAAGGATCGAAAGATCAAACGATTTATTTTGATCATACCCCTATCCCAAGGATCCAGTGAGTTTTTATTCTAAAGATCAGATCATATCGATCAAGTCTATCGACTACTAGCTTCTGGAACGAAGAAGATATTCTGAAGACTGCAATTAAGAACTCAATATGAGTCATTATGATTTCCAAGTTATGCCCATTTGGCTTGATGGACGCATCCACGGTATTATCGACTCATGAACTCTGCGTGTGGCAAGCCATTTTTGATACAAATTATGTGATTGTCCTTTATTTGAGACACATGATGATATTCTTATCTACTCCAAGAACAAGAAGGAAAACGAAGAACATCTTAAGGCAATTCTAGAATTGTTTAAGAAAGAGGAGTTGTACGCTAAATTCTCTAAATGCGAATTTTGGCTTCCCAAGGTATAATTTCTCGGCCACGTGATTGATAGTAAAGGCATTCACGTGGATCCCGCCAAGATCGAATCCATAAAAGATTAGGCATCTCCTAAAACGTCAGAGATTCATCAATTTTTAGGTCTTGCTGGGTAATACCGAAGATTCATCGAAGGATTTTTGAAGATCGCTAAGCCAATGACCAAACTGACTCAGAAGAAAGTTACCTTTGTTTGGGGCGACAAACAAGAAGCAGCGTTTCAACTGTTGAAGTAGAAGTTGTGTAGTGCACCAATTCTGGCTTTACCTGAAGGAAGCGAAGATTTTATCGTATACTGCGATGCTTCGATCAAAGGTTTGGGCGCTGTGTTGATGCAAAGAGAGAAGGTGATTGCCTATGCATCACTCGAATTGAAGATTCATGAGAAGAACTATACGACTCATGATTTAGAACTTGGAGCACTGGTGTTTGCTTTATAAATCTGGAGACACTATCTGTATGGAACCAAGTATACGGTATTCACAGATCACAAGAGTTTACAACACATTCTTGATCAAAAGAGCTGAACATGAGACAACATCATTGGTTAGAGTTGCTCAGTGATTACGATCGTGAGATTCGTTATCACCCTAGAAAGGAAAATGTTGTTGCTGATGCCTTGAGCTGGAAAGAGCGAATAAAGCCATTAAGAGTTCGAGCCTTAGTCATGACTATTGGTTTGGACCTTCCTAAGCAAATCTTAAATGCTCAGACTGAAGCACGGAAACCAGAGAACATCAAGAACGAAGATGTTGAAGGTATGTTGATTGAAAATTCAAAGGATCCATAGAAACTTAGAATGGAAAAGTTGGAACCCCGCGCAGATGGAACTCTAGGCTTAAATGACAGGAGTTGGTTACCCTGTTATGGCGATTTGCGGACTGTGATCATGCACGAGTCCCATAAATCAAAATACTCTATCCATACGGGTTCTGACAAGATGTATCAAGACATGAAGAAGCTATATTGGTGGCCCAATATGAAGGCCGACATCGCCACCTATGTTAGCAAATGTCTGACATGTGCTAAGGTCAAGGCTGAACACCAAATGCCATCGGGTTTGTTGGTGCAACCCGAGATACCTCAATGGAAATGGGACAATATCACCATGGATTTTATCACGAAGCTTCCTAAGTCGTCACAAGGCTACGACACCATTTGGGTGATTGTTGACCGACTTACTAAATCTGCCATCTTCGTACTAATAAGGGAAACTGATCCCATGGAAAAGTTGGCAATAATGTACCTGAAAGAGGTGGTCACAAGGCATGAGATACATGTCTCAATCATTTATGATCGTGACCCAAGGTTCGCATCAAATTTTTGGAGGTCAATTAAGAAGGCTTAGGGTACGAATTTGGATATGAGTACTGCATATCATCCGCAAACTGACGGGCAAGGCGAGAGGACTATTCAAACTCTCGAAGATATGTTGCGTGCTTGTGTGATCGACTTTGGAAATGGTTGAGTTAACCATTTGCCATTAGTCGAGTTTTACATATAACAATAGTTATCACGCTAGCATTAAGGCTGCACCGTTTGAAGCACTTTATGGTCGAAAGTGTCGTTCACTGGTTTGTTGGGCCGAGGTTGGAGAAGTTCAACTCACTGGTCCAAAGATAGTTCAAGAGACGACCGAGAAAATCATTCAGATCAAGCAAAGAATTCAAGCTGCTCGTGATCGACAAAAGAGTTATGCCGATTTAAAGCGTAAGCCGATGGAATTTCAAGTTGGAGATAGGGTTATGCTCAAGGTTTTGCCTTGGAAAGGAGTAGTACGTTTTGGCAAACGGGGGAAGCTAAACCCCTGATATGTTGGACCTATCAAAGTGTTGGAAAAGGTTAGAGCCATTGCTTACAAGCTTGAACTTCCTCAAGAGCTGAGCAAGGTTCCCAATACGCTTCATGTATCCAACTTGAAGAAGTGCTATGCCGACAAACCATTAGCCGTTCTGTTGGATGGACTACACATTGATGACCAGCTTCATTTTGTCAAGGAACCAGTCAAAATCATGGATCATGAAGTTAAACAGTTGAAGTGAAGCCGCATTCCAATTGTTAAGGTTCGATGGAACTCCAGGAGGGCTCCTGAGTTTACATGGGAACGTGAAGACCAATTCCGAAAGAAATATCCACACCTCTTCACAAAGACCGCACCGTCGTCAAGTGCCGCGTCTTAAGCCTTGAGGACAAGGCTCATTTATCGGGGGAAGACTATAACACCTCTTGTTTTAGGGTCATTGTACGTCGTTAATAAATTCACTATTTATTTTTAGTATTGTACGCGTTTGATTTTAAATTGAAGTCGTTAAGTTAAATCGCGTAAGCTAAAAATTATCGTTCAATATGAACGGACATCAAACAATTAAACGTTTACATCAAGCAAGTGTTAGATAATTATTTGGAGTATAATTATTAACTTTGTACATTTTATTTTTATTGGTTACGTAAAGTGTTTACGTTTCGCGATAAAATACGTTTAGGCATTCCCGGAACCACCAAAACTTTTCTACGCTTCAACAAATACCCATTTTTATACCCAATACCCAAAGTTTTATAAAAATGCACCCATATTTATCACCTTAGCCGAATTTTATGCAAAAGAAATAAACCAAGACTTACACATTACAAGTTATGCATTTACATTTAAACTTTACACATTATAACTACAAGTATTGCAACATATAAGTAAAATATCTTTCATAAAAGATCAAAACACAAAGACTTGGTCTTCCCCCCCCTCCTCCTAACCCATGACAACAACAACAAGAATAGGGGACAAGGAGCACATACAATATCAACTTGAATTTGTACCAACCACTTTTCATTTAAACCTTAAGACTTTCTAAAAGTCTTGACCAAAGACTTCCCTTATTTCCCTCTTTGTGTCTTGGACTCTTGATAGTGTTCTTGACTAGCCAAGTATGATATATAAGGCTTTAGCTAGAAGAGAATACTCACACACTTCATTTCCTTAGCAAACATTTCACAATATCTCTCTTGTGCTCTCCTCAAACCCACGGCTACAACCAAACTCCCCTAAATAATTCATACAAATTTATTTACCACTTATACAAGCATTCTTACAATATATCTATGATATCCTAAGGTGTTTAAAAAGTTTGATTTGGGGTTTACAAGTTATTAAGCAAAAAGGTTCAAGATTAGGGTTTACTTCGATTTAGAGTTTTCAAGGACTTAGAAGCTAGGGTTTGTTTGCTAAACAAGGGTTTAGATCTTGTTGGTCATCACCATACATCATATTAAGGTTATCTAAAAAGCTTAATCTCTTTACATTTGTGATTTTATGCATATATGATGTTTGTATAGTTATCGCCGTCTAAGAACTTATTTACTTGTAAAATGGATTTTTACACTTGTTTTTGATTTGGTACACTTTTACATATCACATATGGATTTTAATATCATGTAATAATGGATGTATAAATATTGTACATGTGTGGGTTATGTATAAAAAGTATATATAAACTAGTTACCTAAAAAGAAAACTTATTAAAGATTATGGACAAATAGGTATTTAGACATATAGATCTTGTGATTCTTGGACAATATTTGGAGATATCATGGACTAGGGACCCTATGGATGTAAGACATGTGATATATGGTGTTGTAAATGACTTATAACAAAGTGGTTAAACTTAAAAGTTATAAAAACAAGCTTAAACATGTTTTTAAGAAAAACTTCAAAAGTGTTGGGAATTCTGATTTGATGATTACAAAATCTTATATGCAACAATAAAGAAAGAAGAAACAACAAAGACTTAAGATGTAATATTAGGTTAGCTTAATATGTAAGCTAGGTTTTTATTGTAAACCCTAGCCTCTCTAGTTTATAAAGAGAGGCAGGGCATCTGGTTTAGGTATCAATCCATAAAGGTGTGTGTATCCTGTGTGGTTCAATGAAAGTCTAGACATAAAAAAAACGTATGTAGACATATAGTTAGATAGTTATAAACGTCTATGTATTAGCCTCAAGAATCATTTGATTCCTGTTATTGTTGAGTAACCATTCTATGATTTGTTCACATAGAATTGGGGCTGTGTTGAATAAAATAAAACCTTGTTTGTTAACATTGATGTTCTTATTCTTATTCCGCTGCGTATATTCAATGTTTTTGTTATCCTAGATGTGCTTAGATCAGGGATTCACAATTGGTATCAGAGCCTCGTGGCTCTCGATCTAGGATCTACAAGGTTTGTTGATGTCGTGCTATGAAGAAAAAGAAGGTATGATCTTCTGTTTTGATGTTATGGGCGATTTTGGTGATTTTTAGGGTTTTTGCGACACTTTTAAAGGGTTGTTAAAAAAAAGTGTTCGTGTTTGATTTTGGGGATGAATCAGAAGTTGAAAAAACCCTAATTCTGATCGTTATGTGTATGATTATCAATGTGACAATTTAGTGACTAAAAAAGTGTCACTAAAAGGGCGTCGTCTGGATATTTAAAAAAAGTATTCTTGACCTTGATCGTGATTGGTTGTGTGCTACTCGTTCTATGATTGGATAGTTTGCTGTTGGAGAGTATGGCGATTAGGATTTCCAACTGTAAGTGATATCACACAGTTAGACATGGGTTCATGGTGATTCGTTGATACATGGTTGTGTGGGCAGAAATCTTTGTAACGTTTTGGAAGCCATTCACTAAAGCAGCAGTTCTACTTCTTTGTACGACGTATGTATTGATAATTGGTGTAAGGTTATGTAATGGAATGTGGTACTCGATGTGCTATCTAGACCGAGTAAAATACTACCTAAGTATAATACAAAATTACTTCTCGTTCTACACTTTATACTGCTGCCATAGGATAAATTTGAACTGCCACGATGATCATAAGTTTGAGATTCGAGTTAGTACTGCTTCTTTGATTAAATACTGCTCGATAAATACTGGCAATGGAGGTTAATACTGCCAGTTATTTGTTAATACTCGTAGCTTTGTCCGAGATGTTGGTTAGTACTGTCAGTTATGACAAATATCGGACAACACATGGAAAAACTTCTCGGACAACACATGCAGTTTTAAGTTTTGAGTTTTGGTTTTTTTTAATTGGAACAGTGAAGGTTTGTTCCAACACACACACAGAAGATTGGTTTATGTTCTCAACAGGTTTAAAAGGCTCATTTTTGGATTGTTTGAATTAATTGGTTACGGAGTTTATTTGGTATCACTTATTTAAGATTGAAATAGGTTTCACGAAGGAGTCTACTTATTTTATCTTGAAATCAGGGTTGGGTGGTTGCATGATTTCAATGATAACTTGCTTGATCAAATACGAATTATGATTGGGACTTGGTTTATCTAGTTTCCAGCGGTCAAGGGGTGGTTGGTTGAGGACCTGGTAAACTATCACTTAAAGGAGTTACGTTGTAGTGCTCAGTGTCACACGAAGATGTCGATGTGGATAAATTCAAGAGGTGATGTGTTTTTAGAGATTTGATCAGCACAAATTCTCTACACCGTTTTTCAATCTACAACAGTGCAAGCTTAAGTAACAAATTTGGGGGATTTTACTTCAGTTTCAAGTTTAGTATATCAAGTGTACTTCATCAGTGATCATTACAAAGAGCCTACAGAATTAAAGATTCAAGAGATGGTTAATATACTTTTCAGGGGAAGCTTATTGTTCACATATTTAACCATCTACATGCACCACTTGAGTGGAAGTGTTCACAGGTTGCTTATCTACACAAGACCCCTATTGGATGATTACAAAAAGGGGAAGAAGATTTATGATTTGCAGCTTATTATTATGGTGGCATGTTCAAGGAGATCTTAAGTCTTAAACTTAAAAGTTATAAAAACAAGCTTAAACATGTTTTTAAGAAAAACTTCAAAAGTGTTGGGAATTCTGATTTGATGATTACAAAATCTTATATGCAACAATAAAGAAAGAAGAAACAACAAGGACTTAAGATGTAATATTAGGTTAGCTTAATATGTAAGCTAGGTTTTTATTGTAAACCCTAGCCTCTCTAGTTTATAAAGAGAGGCAGGGCGTTTGGTTTAGGTATCAATCCAGAAAGGTGTGTGTATCCTGTGTGGTTCAATGAGAGTCTAGACACACACAAAAACGTGTGTAGACATATAGTTAGATAGTTAATAGATAGTTATAGACGTCTATCTATTAGCCTCAAGAATCATTTGATTCCTGTTATTGTTGAGTAACCGTTCTATGATTTGATCACATAGAATTGAGGCTGTGTTGAATAAAAGAAAACCTTGTTTGTTAACATTGATGTTCTTATTCTTATTCCGCTGCGTATATTCAATGTTTTTGTTATCCTAGATGTGCTTAGATCAGGGATTCACAAAAAGTTTCTGTTTTAATTTGAAATATAACTTATTTATTTTATATGTTTATAAAATACTACATGTCATGATGATTCCAACCATATAAGAAACTTAAAAATCCGCTTTATAATGAAGGAGATACATAGTTTACAAGTTATACGATAATAAACGCGTTTATAAAAGAAATTTTATAAAAACAAGTTACAAACTACCTCTGATATATAATATTGGTTATTTTTCTCGGATAGTACACATTTTTTGGATTCCAAAACATTAAGAATCGTAATTTTTAGATCAATAACGAAGGAGTTATGAATTTCGCGAGTTTACGATAATAAATACTTTTATAAAAATAATTTTATAAAAGTTACTGTTCACATCAGATATATTTATTTTTAAAATATCATTAATTAGATGGTACTTTTAATTACGAAGACGTGCTCGAAAGAATTACTAAAAGCGAAGCTAAAACGAATAAAATACGACATTTACGAGTTTACGACGGTTAATTTTATAAAAATAATCTTATAAAAGTATATGAACAGTAAAAAATACTGTTCACCAGTAGGTTAAAAATATGAAAATGTAATTTTTTGATAACTCGTCTTAATACGAAATCGTGGACATAAGAAACATAAGAAACAGACTTAAAACGAGAAAGTTACGTCGTTTTTACTAAAGAGATATTTATAAATGTTTTTACTTTATAAATATGATTTCACAAATATAATTAGATGGCGATGTAGCAAATAGAATTATATAATGGACGTTGTTCTAATCAAAGTGCTTTGTGTTTATACGACCTATTTTTTTTGAACGGCCTATATTTAATTAAGTTGCATTCGGTCATTATTGTGACGCATTTTCTGTTATACTTGGATTATTCATCACTCGAGGTGAGTTCATAGCCCTACATTTTACATTTATAATGATTTACAAGTTTTGGGGTGAGAAACATGTGCATGTTTTACAATTGGACACAAGTGGATATTTTTTTACATTACGATTACGTGTTTGCCTAAGTAGCGATAACCCTCTGAGCCCATTATCATGAACTGTCAATTACTTGTTGTGAGCGCGAATATTATAAATAGATCTATTTGGGATTGACATCCCCGTTCGGGTGAGTCATTCTCACTGTGCCGGTTTGCCAGACAATGAACATATACCATGATGTCGGAACATAGGATGAACGGGTTAGAACACATCACGGTCAATGTTGGTCAATTTATATTGCAATTCATAACATGTCAAGCTTCCGTGTCATGAGCTTAGGGAAACTTTAATCACATTTTTATGATGTTTGCATCTTGATGGCATTATCATGGATTATCTTCGTGCGGAGAGCCTGGGAGGAGGGGTTTACAATTATACATTTTACAAACCTATGAATTCACCAACATTATTGTTGACGTTTTAAAGCAATGTTTTTCAGGAGGTCAATAACGCATGAGGTACAAGGGATACATTGGTGGTTATATTTTGAATGTCACATGCATAAAGATTTGGTTGCATTACATTTTGGGAAACATTTGTTATGGACTAGAATCTTTGTAATTTGTATTTTGAACAAGTGAAGCTTCGGGCTTTTGTAACAAGTACTTTGCTAAATCCAATGTATTACAAGGAGGAAATCGCCCAAACCCTGTACTAGCAATTGAAGGAAATACCAACCAAGAGAACAATAGGAATCGAGCACAGGGTAGAGCTTTTGGCTTAGGTGTTGCTGAAGCCTCACAAGACCTAAATGTTGTGACAGGTACATTCTCTCTAAATGATCACTTCGCTAAAGTTTTGTTCTATTCTGGTGCAGATTTTAGCTTTATATCTACCAACTCCTTGCCATTGATTAACATGAAACCTAGTGTTATAAGCCCCGGTTATGAAATTGAAATAGCTAGCGGCATTAAAGTAGAAACAAATAAGATTATTTGTGGTTGTAGACTTGAGCTAGAAGGTCATACATTTATCATCGATTTGATTCCCTTTGGATATGGTAGTTTTGACGTGATCGTAGGAATGGATTGGTTGTCAAAGATGAGAGCTAAGATAGTTTGCTATGAGAAAATTGTCCAAATTTCATTATCTAACAGGGATATTTTAGAAGTTCATGAAGAACGTCTCGAAGGAAACTTGAAACAGTTGAAGACCATGAAGGTGAACAAGCCAAAACTTGAAGACATTCCTGTTGTACGTGAATTCCCTGGTGTGTTTTTGGAAGATTTTTCGGGTTTACCCCCATCTCGTGAAGTGGAGTTTCGCATAGATCTTATTCCTGGAGCTATGCTTGTTGCAAAATCACCTTATCGTTTGGCACCTACGGAAATGCAAGAACTGTTCAACCAACTTAAAGAGCTCCAAGAAAAAGGTTTCATACGACCTAGTTCTTCACCCTGGGGAGCACCGGTGTTGTTCATGAAAAAGAAGGATGGTTCGTTTCGTATGTGTATAGACTATCGAGAGCTGAACAAGCTAACTATCAAGAACCGCTACCCTCTTCCTAGGATCGATGAGTTGTTCGATCAGTTGCAAGGGTCATGGTATTTTTCGAAAATAGATCTTCGATCTGGTTACCATCAGTTGAGAGTACGCGAAGAAGATATTCCCAAAACAGCATTCAGGACGAGGTACGGGCATTTTGAATTCACGGTCATGCCTTTCGGTCTGACTAATGCTCCCGCGGTGTTCATGGATCTTATGAACCGCGTGTGTAGGCCGTATCTTAACAAGTTCGTCATTGTCTTTATTGATGACATCTTAATTTATTCAAAGTCTAAGGAGGAGCATAAAGTTCATCTAAAATTTATATTGGAGTTGCTTGAAAAAGAGAAATTGTTCGGGAAATTTTTGAAGTTCGAATTCTGGCTACAAGAGGTTCATTTTCTCAGTTATGTAGTGAACAGTAAAGGTAAACATGTGGATCCCATCAAAATTAGAGCAGTAAAGAATTGGAAGCCCCCAAAGACCCTAACTGAGATCCGTTCATTCTTAGGATTGGCGGGATACTATAGGCAATTTATCGTAAATTTCTCAAAGATTGCAAAGCCTCTCACTCTGTTGACTCAGAAGAACCAGAAGTTCGAGTGGGGTGATGAGCAGGAGATCGCCTTTTAGACACTAAAGGACATGTGGTGTGATGCCCCGATTCTGGCACTTCTTGAGGGCATAGATGATTTTGTAGTTTACTGTGACGCCTCGAATCAAGGTTTTGGTTGCGTTCTAATGCAGAGAAACAACGTAATTGCATACGCATCCAAACAACTAAAAATCCATGAGAAGAACTACACCACTCATGATTTAGAGTTGGGCGCCATAGTATTTGCTCTCAAAACCTGGAGACACTATTTGTATGGAACAAGGAGCGTGATCTACACCGATCATAAGAGCCTTCAACACATTTTTGATTAGAAAGAATTAAATATGCGCTAGAGACGATGGATAGAACTTTTCAGTGATTATGACTGCAAGATTCGCTACCACCCAGGTAAAGCGAACGTAGTAGCTGATGCATTGAGCAGGAAGGAACGGTTGAAACCAAGACGAGCTCAAGCTATGAGCATGAAAATTCACTTTAGCATTAAGGCTAGGATACTGGAAGCTCAGAGTGAAGCTTCCAAAGGAGTCAACACTCCGGTAGAAATGTTGAAAGGATTGGACAAACAGCTTGAGAGAAAAGAAGATGGTGGATTATATCTTGCTGAACGAATCTGGGTACCAGTCTATGGCAATTTGAGAACTTTAATAATGAATGAAGCCCATGCTACAAGGTATTCTGTACATCCTGGAGCAGACAAGATGTACTATGATCTTCGAGGCTTATATTGGTGGCCCGAAATGAAGAAGGACATTGCTATGTATGTGAGTAAGTGCTTGACTTACTCTAAAGTCAAAGCAGAGCACCAAAAACCCTCGGGATTACTTCAACAGCCAGAAATTCTAGAATGGAAATGGGAGAACATCACAATGGACTTCATAAACAAGTTACCAAGAACTAGTAGCGGACATGACTCGATTTGGGTCATTGTCGATCGACTGACTAAATCAGCACATTTCTTAGCTATCCATGAAGATTACAAGACAGAAAAGTTGGCAAGACTGTACATCAACGAGATAGTAGCAAGGCACGGTGTGCCTGTGTCTATCATATCTGATCGTGACAGTTATTTCACATCAAGATTTTAGCAATCACTACAGAAAGCATTAGGAACGCAACTGGATTTAAGTACAACCTACCATCCCGAAACCGATGGCCAAAGTGAGTGTACCATTCAAACATTAGAAGATATGCTTAGAGCTTGCGCAATTGATTTTGGCGGCAACTGGGACACTCATCTACCGTTAGTAGAATTTTCATACAACAACAGCTACCACTCGAGCGTGAAGTGTGTCCCATTTGAAGCATTGTATGGAAGGAAGTGTCGAACGCCCATAGCTTGGGCATAAGTAGGAGAAAGCAAGCTATTTGGACCGGAGATTGTCCAGGAGACTACTGATAAGATTGTGCAAATCAAGGATAGATTAAAAGCCGCACAAGATCGCCAGAAGAGCTATGTCGACAATCGACGAAAGCTGTTAGAGTTCAGTGTCGGTGATAAAGTACTACTCAAGGTATCGCCTAGGAAAGGCGTGGTACGTTTTGGTAAGAGAAGCATGCTTTCACCGAGATACGTTGGATCATTGGAGATTGTCGAACGAGTCAGTCTAGTAGCATATCGGTTGCGCTTACCACAAGAACTTGTAGGAGTTCATGACATGTTTCACGTGTCAAACTTGAAGAAATGCTTGGCTGACGTAAACTTGCACGTACCGTAAGAAGAAGTCAAGATCGACGACAAACTGCATTTTGTTGAAGGACCTATGGAAATCATGGACCGTGAGGTCAAGAAGCTGAAAAAGAGGCGAATTCCTATTGTAAAAGTTCGTTGGAATTCCCGACGAGGACTAGAAATTACTTGGGAACGAGAAGACGAGATGAAGCGCAAGTATCCATAACTATTCGCGAGCTACGGTTTAGGACGAGCAACTGAAATTTCGGGACGAAATTCCCTTTAACAGGGGAAAACTATGACATCCGTCAATTTTGAGGTCAGTAACCGAAAACAAACGTATGATATTAGACTCTCTTAATTATTTATGGAGTCACTTGTATGTGGTCGCATTACTTTTAGCATATAACGTTTGTCTATTTGCAACACGTATTTCACGTCGCTGTTTATCCCGAGCTTTAGATTCTATTTTCTAATTTTATAGAATTTATTTTATTATCCTTAGTCGGTTTTATTAAAAAAATTGTTGTTTTAATTATTCATGAGTCGAGCTTTCGGTAATTATTCGTTTTAACGATCGAGAAATCAACGATTCCATATTTTAGCTTCGAGAGCTTATTTATTTTATTTTAAATACTTTTTTTAACTTTTATCCGTGTTTGGCCGAAACCGCGTCAAAAATCATGTTTTTATAATTAATAACGAGTTAATTAGACGATTGGGCCTAAGAACCATGTAATATAAATTCAACAAAACAAAAAAAAATACCCAACCTAGCCCAAGCCAACATAAGGGGGTCGGTTACCCTATACAAACAAACGTCCCTTTATTTATTTTTTTATATAGAAGGTAACTAGTATTTGATCCTATATATATATATATATATATATCATATTAATACTTCCACTTTTTCTATAAAAACACACACAGATAAAGAAAGAAAAAAAACCAAAGACTCACTCTCCTCTCTTCCTTCTTTTCTGTTCGACGGCAAACAACACCAAACCCCGTCATCTTTTTCAAATAAAAGTCACTATGCATCAAAATTTCACAAATTCTTGATTTTATTAAACTTTGAATCTAGGTTTTTATTGGTTTTAGGAACAATTGAAGCATTAAGGGTTTGTGTGTAAGCAAAATTAGAAGATTTGAGTAAAAGAAAGTTAGGGTTTGAGTTGATTTGTGTCTTGTGGGTTTCGGCTAAACAAGAAAAAAAGGAAAGAAAATATTTTAATCTCTTTGTTGGTTTCTATTGTGGTTGTAAGTGATTTTCAACCCTTTTATATTGATCTAATCTTATGCTAAGTGCATGTGTTTGATTTTACTTTCTATGAGCATGCATGGTCTTGATTGGTTCGATTTTGATTTGATCATAATTATGAGGTTTTGATGTATGGGTTGTTTTTATGATAATTGATATGGCATTGCACGTGGATAATTAGCGATTGGAATGAGTTTTGATGTTGTTAAAAGTAAGATTATAAAGACAGTTTTAAATCAGTAGCAAAAATGGGTTATGACGAATAATTTTTGGCTTGGATCCTACTATTAAATTACATGGCTACGTAGATATATGTCTAAGCTTCATGTGGCTAATTGGATAGGGACATAACTCTTCCAGATGAGCGAGATATGACCGATTTACGAAAACTAGTCAATTCTGGAACATCATTTAGAAAAGGTGTTAAACTTCAGTTTTTTACTCTTAAATGTGGGAAAGGAAAATTGATCTCAGTAGTAGACTCATTAAGCTAACACCTCCATTTGGCCTCATTTAAATAGCTATCATAGATTAGGATTTATGACAGTTTTCGTAAGGAGTTAAAATTCTGGAAATATTCTGGTTTGGATAGGCAGGGGTAAATGAGTCTTTTCACATAGTTCTGAAACTTTTTGAAATATGTGGCTTACATTTCTGGAAAATATATTCAAAATTCTTTACGGAGGCGAAAACCTCATACTTTTAGCATTTACGGATTTGGAATTAGAGGATCATGAAGTCGGGTTAAATTCAGAATCTGAAATTTTACGTCTAGTCTTGAAATCTAAAACATATAGAAATGCATTGGTTAAACGCGAGTTAAGAGGTGAAACTTAGAGGGTGTTTAAATGTATATAATTTCATGTTAGACATCAAGTTAGGATCAAGAACACTTTGGTTAAGTCATAATGCAATGCCATGCATATCTTGGAAACATATCTCGTGATCATGTGATTTATTTTTACGTATAGATTTCTTTATCTTGCTAAGTAGCGTCACGTCTCCTAGGTGGTGCTTAGAAGTATTTCTCGCCTGTCCGAAGACTCATCTAACTTCTGATCTATTTTCTCTTATATACGGTGAGTTTCTCACATCCCCTTTTTCTTACATGTTTTAATGTTTTGGGGTGGAAAGCATGATGTGACGTTTTTATACTCTTACTTTGAAGTAATGAATCTTTTGAGCACATTTGAACTCGAACTTGTTTTGAACGTATGGAACTTGATTTGAACTTGTTGAATTTGGAAGCGTGTTAAACTTGGAACCTTGAACTTAATATGTATGTTGTTGTATGCTTGGAACCCGCCACTACTTTTAACTTATTTTCCCCCTCAATGGGATTGAGATGTTAGTACTTATGGATAGCGATATTAGAAGATTAGCCCCTCCTCACTCCCTGCACAAGGGTGCATAGTACTAAGTGTTTGTGTCACACTATACAACTAGAACTTGATTGGATGTTGGAACGGTTAGGCTGAATACGTTTAAGTAGTGCCTCGCATAATCACTATAGCATACATATACATTGGTTTGTTTTGGACTCTCAACTTAATTGGAAATTGATTTCGGTATGGACAACTATTTTTGATAACTTGCCATTGAATTGGCAAACTCTTATCGGACATCTACTCATTATTTTCTTAAAATTACATTTTGGTGCATAATCTTGAGAGCTCACCAACTATTTCGATAGTTGACCGTTTTATCATGCTTTTCAGGTGACGTTCCTAAGGTGGAAACTTAGATCCGTACATTTCTGTTATTGTCAAGAAGTCTACATAATTGCAAGAACTTTGTCTTTTGAATATCCATGTTCGGATAGAAACAATTTGCGATGTTTCATGTACTTTTAAGTTTGTTCCTGAAGATGTAGTAATTCGGATAACTTTACTTTTATTAAATCATGTATGGTGTTTTTATTCTATCATCTTGTGTGATGTTTATTAATATGTTACACCTCGCGTTTCCGCCTTGGTGGGGTGTGACAATAAAAAGGAAAATTATTTTTCATTTTTCATTTTACTTTTCTCTCTCAAAATCATTTTCGGTAAAGGGTTTAATAACAATTTCGGTGGTGATTGATTCATGGTGTTTAGAACGATTGAAACCAAATCCTTTATCCAAAGGTAAGATTAATATGATCCACATCTCCTTAAATATTTTGTTTCATGTTTAGAATCATCGAATTTGATTTTCGGTCAAATTAGGGTTTACCGAAAATTGGAGGTTTTTGAAATTTGTTGTTATCAAGTATTCTTAGATGTATATATATGTGATTGATTATGCTTAATTGTTGCATAAATCACCTTTGAGGCTCGTTTGATAATTTTCGATGATAATTATCATTTTCGATTGAACCCTGTCATTTTTGGTAGAACACAATGTTAATTGGGATGAATCTAGGCTTTAAGATAGATGTTATGAACATGTTAAATGATTGTTGTGTGATTTAAACGGCTTGTAATTGTTCTTGGATCATTTTCGGTAATAAAAGTTGAGGAACGCCATTTTTGATCAAACAAGAATGATCAATTTTGGTAGGATTAACGTGAAAAACGAAATGGTATAAACTTAGGATGATTAGATCATTGAATTTTGTCAAATTCAATTGTAAAAATTGAGAAAGTAATTTTCGGTCATCAAAAGGTCAAATTCGATGAAAATGTTACCGAAAATTATATACGGCCATTAATGAGCTAAAGGGGTGTTTACCAAATTAAGTGGCTAGATTTGAGCCTCTTAATTAGCCTCTTAAAGGGGAGAGGGAAGCTTTAATGCTTTAGTCAATTAAGAGGCAATAAGGCTTGGGGCCCCCTTTTCTTCCCCACTAAGAAGAAAAAAACACCCCCTAAGTATTGGGCTTAATATTGGACTTAACTTGGATTGGACTTTGTTAGCCCTAAAATCTGAGCGCCATTTATGGAATTACATTAGTTTACTAGGCAAGACATGCAGGGACTAAATCTGTTAATTTATGATAGATATCCGTGTCTTAGCCTATATATATATCCCCTCCTTACTACCAAGGAGGGATGAGGAAAATAATTTGTAAAGTATGTGTGCTTACTTCTCTCTCTAAAACACACATATCTTCCCTCTATACTTTCTCTCTCAATAATATGGCTTCTTATTACTTTTATCCTCCCCGACCTCCGGATCGATCTTGGTTTGTGAATTTTATATGTTAACAATTGGCATCAAAGCTAACCAGGGGTGTTTTGTGTTTGTGTTTGCTTATTTATGGTTGTTATAGCTTATTCGAGCTTATTTATAACCTTATAGGCGACGGCTTATATGGTTCTTGCTTATTTCTTTAAAAAGCTTTGATCCTTCTCTTCCAAAAACATTAGTAACTTATTAATAGATATAATTTGTGGCTTTTTAGCTCTTTACACAGCTCATTCAAGCTTTTTTAATAGCTTAAAGCTCACGGCTTATTTATTATGTTTTTGACTTTTGCTTCTCTGAAACCATTAAAGCTTTAAACTTTCATTTATAACTCATTAGTAGCTTATTGTAGCTTGGTTTTTGTAGCTTATTTCCTTTCTAAACTGCTTATTTCGTGCTTATTATAGCTCTAGTGTGGTTTTACTTATTCCCACGATTTAACAAAAGAATAGGACAAGAAGCTTTTCGAAAAATTTGGCAAGGACAAATAAAAAGTACAACAGGCGGTTTAAGCTCAAAAAGTACACGCGGAATAAGGTCATAGCAGGCGGTTTAAGTTTAAATCTCGCGGTTTAACAGCCTACTCATGCAGTTTAACGGATCAGGCGATTTAAGGTTTATGTTAGCGGTTTACAGGTTTCTTCGCGGTTTAAGGGTTCAACTCACGCGGTTTGTCACTAGGGCTCACGGCTTAAGGTTGTTCAGGCAGTTTAAGGTATTCTCGTGGTTAATTCTTTGCAGTTTAAGGTTAAGGACAGGTGGTTTGAGTTTTCTTGCACATGTGGTTTAGGGTTTAATTTTCTTCATGGTTTAAGTTTCTTAACAAGCGGTTTATCAACCACAATTACTTGGTTTAAGGTCTTAAATAACAAGAGTGACTCGCGGTTTAGATTTACAAGGAACAAAACCGAGTCAACTCAGCTAAAATTCAGTTAATACCGAGTTAAACTAGGGCGAGAAGCAATTAGGGTTTGAAAAATTCCAAACTTACCAGCCCTAGCTTCATTTTTCATTTTCTACCCTCGATATTAAACCTCATTGCACCATTCGTCCTTCATTGTTTTGATAACAACCGTTAACCCTTAAAAGTTAAACCTATTTCACCGTTAGTACTTGTTATTATATGTACTTAACAACAAGTTAACTAGACAACGTTTATCACTTTAATGTCAATTCATTTCAACATTTGTCCCTAGTTAACAACAATCAACACAACACATAGCAAACACAATCATTAACGCTTAAAACGATCCTATATAAGATTCACTCAAATGATAAATGCTAAGGATTCGGATTAAAGAATTTCAAGTGATCACGGAGTTGATTTGGTATTTCTTATTTGAAGTTGAAGTGGGATTTCATGAAGGCGTCTACTTATTTCATCATCAAGACTTCCTTCTGCTTTCTACCCTTTTTTTAAACCCCCTCTATCGATTGATGACTTGCTTGAACTCATATAGCTTATGATTAAGACTTGGATTATCTAGTTTCCAGTAGTCGAGGTGGTTAGTTGAAGACCTGGATAACTATCACTTTGAAGAGTTACGTTGTAGTACTCAATGTTAAACGCAGATGCAAATGTGGATATTTTCAAGAGGTGTTGTATTTCTTATACTTTGTGATTGGGGTATTGGGTAGTTATAGATTTGCTTCTGCACCATTCTTCAATCAACAATAGTGCAAGCTTACTTAACAAATTTGGGGGATTCTACTTTAGTTTCAAGTGTGGAATATCGGGTTTACTTCATCATGTGGCCACAACAGATAGCCGATAGAATACAAGGTTGGTAAGTTAGCCAGAGAGTTTAAAGAGTAGAGATGTGATCAGCAAACAATTCTCATGGGATATTTGAAGCTATAGAATGACAATGGTACTTCGCAGTCTAAGCAAAATTTTCAAAGTTCTTCAACGACGTTCATAACTTTTCAAGATTTTTGCTTAAGACATGAACTTCTCGAGTATATAGACATACACGACAATGATGCCTCTAAAAGTTCGCAACCATCATGGGGGAAGAACGTGTACTTTGGAGTAATCAGTTCAACTTCCAGGGGGAAGTAGTGTATACTTGGTATAGAAGGGTTTCTACTTCACTTTGTATTGTTTGTGTGAAGTATTCTGCAAGCGTGAGAAGATTTGTTGTTGATTTCTTGCATGTTCCCCCGAACGGATACTAACCAAGACCAAATGTCATGAAACAGTATAGAAGCAGTATTATTTGGTGTGGTTGGCTTCTTCTTCTACTTCTATGCTTCTCATCTACTGTTCTACATCTGCTTCTTTTCCTAGGAAGCTACATCACAGTTCCAGAATCTGCTCAAGATACAGATATTGGTTTAGGGGAAAGCTGATTCAAAAACTTCGACAAAAAGGAGTTTATAAAGAAAGCTTTTCGAGACATATTGCATGAATTGGGGGGACGCCAATCTAGCTCATGCATATTACAATGGTTCCTAAACAAGTAGAGACAAAGAGGATTCAAGCTGGGTACAAGTATGAAGACTAGAAGATACAGAAGTCATCCTTAGCATTAGAAGCGCCTTGGAAGTTTTTTATTTTGTTGTATTTGCACTTGTGAGGAACATTGTAAGTAATTCCATATGTCTCCACGTTGGGGGAAGATTGTTAGCCCTAAAATGTGAGCGCCATTTACGTAATTACATTAGTTTACTAGTCAAGACACGCAGGGACTAAATATGTCAAGTTATGTTAGATATTCGTGTCTTAGCCTATATATATCCCCTCCTTACTTCCAAGGAGGGGTGAGGAAAACATTTGTAAAGTGTGTGTGTTTATTTCTCTCTCTAAAACACACACATCTTCTCTCTCTACTTTCTCTCTCAATAATATGGCTTCTTATTACTTTTATCCTTCCCGACCTCCGGATCGATCTTGGTTTGTGAATTTTATTTGTTAATAGACTTAAAACGCGTTAAGTATTTACGTGGAATGACAAATATAGTTAGAACATGTTTTTCTATATGGATTATAGTTATTCTTTTGGGAATTCGTTAGGGATCTAAGTTGTATCCGGTTCTGACCGTATTTTTATTTATAGAAAGCATTAGCAACTTGGTGATCATCTGATGTCCAATATAAGAAATCATTGATCTTTAACTATGTTTTTCATTATTTGTGCTTATAATTGCTTACGATTTGAATGAATTGATATGTGTGCAAAAACAAGAACAATGCTCGAATGTCTTTGAATTAATCAGTATCTCATGTTTCTTAATTAGCAAAATCACAAGAGTTTCTCAAAAGGATTCAAAATGCAAATGATTTAATGATGAATTCAGCTCATGACAATTTCTTGTTAAACGATATTGCTAATGGTCTAAGTTACATCCGGTTTCGACTGTTTTCTAGAATTTAGAATGAGGTAGCAGCTTGTTGACCTAATGGTATAAGTTGCTCCGGTTTCGACCATTTTCTAAAGGATAGAATGTGGTAGCGACTTAGTGACCATCCGGTTGTTATACAAGAGAGTTTTTGATGTATGGCTAGATTCTTCATCACAAAAGACTTTGAAAACAAAATCAAGTGAATTTTTGGTGAAATCTCATTTTTTGTCAAGAAGTTGTGTTATTAAAGTGGTACTCTTTGTTAGCCTTAAAATGTGTACGACTTATACGGAATTACAACTAGATATAATAGCCAAACACGCAGGGACTAGTATCATCAAATGTAGTAAGTTAGATTGTGTTTAGGCTATAAACAACCCTCTCTATACTTCCATGGAGGGGTGAGGTTCATTTTTTTCATAAGTGTGTGTATTAGTGTTTCTCTCTCTAATCTAATATACACATATTTCCTCATCCATCTACTCTACTCTCTCTCTAAGTCTTTTACCACCACCACCTCTCTAATCTAATATACACATATTTCCTCCTCCCTCTACTCTCTTCTCTAAGTCTTTTACCACCACCATGGTGGTGGTCGGCTGGTTTTCTAGTCGGCCACCCGACACCATAATAACATCAACTTGATAGAATAAATGATCCTAACAATTGGTAGGTTTATTAAATTGATTGTTTTGTGGTGTTTATTGAATATTTTTGTCTCGTATGATGCTATGTCCAAACAGGTTTTATTGTATAAATAAATCTAACTTTGTCATGGTTTTTATACTCTTTCGTATGAGTTATAGTCCAAAGACGTCCAATATATGTCTGGTCAAAGTTGTCATTCCTCTAAGGTCAAAAGAGTGACAAATCTGTCATTTTTTTCAAAGCTTGGTCATATCAGGCGAGTATGCAACTTTGCAAATCAGGCGAGTATGGAGTTTTTCAAAACAGGTGTAAATGGTGTTTGTTAATCAGGCGAAAATGATTTTCAAATATCAGGCGGAAATGGTAAAAAATTCAGGTGAAAATGGTTGTTAAATCAGGCGGATATGGTATCCATATTAGGCAAGAATGGTTAAGCAAAAATGTCTAGCGAGAATGGATGTGCAAAAATGTCAAGCGAGAATGGTTGAGCGAAAATGTCAAGCGAGAATGGTTGAGCAGAAATGTCAAGCGAGAATGGATGTGCGGAAATGTTTTTCAACTTTGCACTAGTAACACAACCGAGTCAACTCACTGAGTCAACTCAGTAATTACCAAGTTAGACTGAGTCAACTCAGCTCATGTACAAAAAAGGGGGAAGAAGAACAGACTCACAACAACCATCAACAACTCCAAACCTATCCTATAATCCCATCCTCCATTATTGCCTTCAACATAACAAATATTACAACTCCACAACCTCTCCCAATCTCACTGTCAATAAAGAACATCTTAAACACAAACAAGACTCAAAAACTCAAATAAGATCTCAGTTTCTTTTGTCTTTCGTGTTGTACAATAAAGTCATAATTTTACAAGATCAAACACGAACAAAGAAACTTCATCATAGATCCGTGAAGATGAAAAACCCATCTCGTTTATATATGAAAAATAAAGAAAGATTATTAACAAATATGTTATAATCCATCTTTGTTTTGATTGGAAGTGACACAAAATTGAAAATAATCAATACCTACCCGAGACCTCTCTAAGAGATCTTGAAGCCAAAAGAGTCAAATCAAATGGGTTCGTATGATTATTTGTTGTTCTTATCTGAGCATCAATAAGCGAAAACATTGATTTATGTGGGTCCGATTTGTTTGAATGATTTGAAAAGGTTGCTTCCTTTCATCTTATGGAGTAATAAGGGTGGTGATGAGATGATAATCTTTTTGAGTAAAGTGAGTTTGGATATGTGTTGAGGAGAGATAAGGTTGGAGATGGGATCTAACTTTTGGTGGAAAAAAATGGGGGCGGTTGTTAAGTTATTAGGGTTATTAATGATAGCAATTAGTGATGGGTTGATGTGTTTCGAAAGCTTTAAATTTATAAGACTGAAATTAACAGTTTATGAAATGGAAACGCACAGGTAAAAGTATAAACCCCGTATGTAGTATAACATTTAAGGTAAGACCAGGTCGTCGACAAGGATTTGATTAGTGTTCGAATAATCAGAAATTTTAAAACAATTATTAATAACTTTTAAGATAGATTCAATAATAAGGAAATATAACTACTCGGAATGTTTCATATAATTCATAAGTAATGGTAGTAATCTTGATCTTCGATTTTAAGACTTTAACTTATAAAAAGGATTTCTAGTCAGAAAACGTTTTCACAAATTAACTGGTTTCAACTTAAGACTTATCTTGGTTTAACTTAATCAAATGTGTCACTAAAATAATCAAATTACTATTATATCAAATCTATTTTGTTTATCAAATAACATAAGTGAATTTCTTCGATCGAATGATAAAGATCATAGACAAATCTTTAAAATCATATAGTACACAACGGGTCTTTCGACCTATACCATTATACGTATATAATCAAAGTTGATGAACAACTTTAACAAGATTAGATATGATAGGATTGTAAAATAAGCTTAAGATTGATAAGATTAAGATTACGCCAAATGCTTAATTATTATATTAACATCACCGAGTAGTCATAAGAGGTTTAGCCTCTCATGGCTATGGTGTTCATAATAACAAAGTTGAATAGAGAAACAAGAAACATACGAAATTCGGATTGAGAAATGGATTGAACACCACTTTTACAAGTACGAATTCGTATAGAAACCTTATCTAACTAAGTGCTACGATGATGATCTTCGTTCTTCGCCGGAATTCGTGCTAAACTCCAAAAATTGATGAAGATAGTTGTTGTAGAAGTGTGAGAATTGTGTTGGAATGTGTGTGAAATAAGAGAATTTTCTATGAATTTATAGGTTGGGTGAGGGCAAAAGTGCAGCGCACTTCCTTGAGAAGTGCGGCGTACTTTGCTTCTTTAATGTTAAGACGAAGTGCGGCACATGATGTAGAAGTGTGTCATACTTAGGGTATTAATTATCCTTCATTAACTTCGTCCTGAAGTGCGGCGTACTTGGGTAAAGTGCGGAGTATTTGGCTTTATTTTTGGATTTAATATTTATTTTCTTCTAACTTTTCTTCCATAAGGTGTAAAATACTTGTGTCTTTAGTATTTTTGAGCTTGAGATGTCTTCAAGTGAACCTGCACATATTTCATGCTTTTAAGTATCAAAAGTTCACGAGAAATGATATAAATAGATACAATAACATGGCCGAAAACATGTATAATTAAGGTATTATCAAATCCCACCACACTTAACTATTGCTTGCCCTCAACCAATTAAAGAGAGAAAACAAGATTCATTTATCGTGACGTGAAGAAAATTTTAAATTTAACAAGTGTTTATAGTTTTTATAACTTTTCAGGCATATACATATAACAGAGCATATTCACTCAAGCCACTCAGATAGGGTATATATTGTGTTTGACGTATATTTACTCAAGCCACTCAGATAGGGTATATATTGTGAAGTCACTCAATTGCATAGTCATAATCTAGATAGCTACCATAGGCTTGTACTAGACTGATTGAAGTAATCTTACATTGTAAAACGTATCTAGTTGATGTAATTCTGAAAATCCGTGATGTGGGCATGCTCGAAGAAGATCATTAAATCGATCCCAAGCCTCGTAAAACGATTCGTCAAATCTTTGTTGAAATCTCGTGATTTCGTTTCGAAGATTTGTCGTTTTTGAAGGAGGAAAGAATTGATTAATGAATTTTGAAACAAGATCATCCCATGTCAAAATTGATCGAGGAGGTTCTTTCTCTAGCCAAATCCGGGCTGAACCTTCGAGAGAAAATGGGAAAAGCATAAGCTTAATTGACGTGCTCGGGACGTCCGGGAATCTCATCGTTGAGGTGATCTTGTTGAAATAACGGATGTGAGCATGTGGATCCTCTTTATCATGTCCGAAAAACTGCTTGTTTTGAACAAGATTGATCAAACCATGCTTTAACTCAAAATTAGCATTGATTTCGGGAATTACGATTGCATCCTCGTACCCCTCGGTGGGTGCTTGGAGCAATTCCGCCATAGTCCGGTTATCGGCCATTGGAACTAAGGGAGGATTATCAAAAGGTTCTTCTAAATTAAATGGTTCTACAACAGCCGGTGGGGCTTGTTGTTGACGGTTAAGGTTGCGGGTTTGAGAACGAGTGCGCATGCACAAAATAGAAAAAGAAAATTTATACTAATTTTTTTTTAACAATCTATTTTAACGGATAACGAGATAGACAACTTGAACCAAATAATCAAACTTACTTCACGGTAGCTCTTAAAAATTTTACTTTTTAAGGTGAGCCGTATTTCGTAAGTGACACAAATGGCAAGTTTTTAAATCTTTAATTCGAGTTGGGAACTTATTGATGGATAATACCTCAATTGAAGGTATTATTTGTTGGTGTTCTTTTACCAACTTTGTTTATTTTATTATTTTTTTATGGACAATTTTTTATATTTTTGATTTTTTTATATGATAATTATACTAAAAGAAAAGAAAATTATTTTTTACTTTTTATATTTTATAATTTTTTTGTATTTTTGATTTTTTAACAAAAACAAAACTTTCGAAAACGAAAGGGTCTTCAAATCACGATCAACAAACGCAAACGAAGGAATCTTAATCACAAATCCCCGGCAGCGAAGCCAAAAATTGATTGCTGGTAAAGCAACACACGTAATTATAAAATATAATATGATAGAAAGTTACCAAATTACCCTTGAGGACAAAGGTAAAAAGGAAAATCTTCACAAGTATATATAATATAATACGTATATTAACCAGGAAGTATGATTCCCGGGTCGTTATTCCCCAACGATTTGTGAAATTGAAACCACGTTTGTTGTTCGGACAATGATTTGAATTGGAAACAAAGATTGATTTGATTTTCTACTCCTACAAATTAAAATAAGCAAATGATAACAATTAAGCACGAAAACGAATAACAGGAAATTAAACTTAAATTGAATTGTTCTTTTTAAATGGACTCTAATTGACTAAAAAGTAAGTTTAAAGAAAACTAGAACAAAAACGGAGTTGAAATGAGCTTAAAAACATGAAAAATGTAAACGGGTATGAAAATGTTCTCGATCCAAAGGAAATAAACGAAAATTTTCCTCTCGAGACACTTAATATGGTGACTTCTCGTGGTGACCCAAGTACCCCGTGGTTTGCCGATTATGCAAATTACCACGCGGGGAATTTCATTGTTAAAGGAATGTCAACTCAGCAGAAAAATAAAATTTTTCAAAGATATCAAACACTATTTTTGGGACGACCCCTTCTTATTCAAAACATGTGCGGATCAAGTGATCCGGCGATGTGTTTAAGGCCAAGAAGCTGTCGACATCCTCACAGCTTGCCATAGTGGACCCACCGGGGGACATTACGGTGCCAACTACACCGCCAAAAAGGTTTTTGATTCAGGATTTTATTGGCCCACAATCTACAAAGATGCCCATGAGTTAGTCAAAAACTGTGACTCATGCCAGCGTCAGGGAAAAATTTCACAACGTGATGAGATGCCACAAAATTCCATCCAAGTGTGTGAAATCTTTGATGTCTGGGTGGCATTCCCCTTGAGGGTTTTAACCAATGAGAGCGCTTGGTGATGTAATACTCTGCCAGCTTGTACTTAATCCCTTGAATTGTCTTTCCACGTGGCCAATTTTGATTTGCCCTTTGGTTTGAGCACGAGGTAAAACGAGGAAGAAGGTGAATAGTGGTAACTCCTTTTCCCGCGTTTTACTTTTATAAAAGGGGAATTTTGACTTTTCTTTTGACCCGGGGTTTGACTTTGGGCTTATAAAGGGTTTTGGGCCGGGGTAAGGTTTTGGGCTCGGGCTTGGTGTTGTTATAAGGGTTAA
>BQNB010007743.1:0-91118 GCA_026074375.1 Tanacetum coccineum | reverse complement strand
ATTGTGTTTTTTTTAATTTTCTCACCAACCACTAAAAACCCGACACGTGTCCAAATGTAGATCGCTTCCCACCATGCGCGATCTAGAAGGTCATATCGAAAAAAAAATGTCAGGGTCATTCCTGGATTACACATATTCCAACGGGTCACTGTGAAAATTTTCACTTCTCCCAAATACACATCCACTCCGTACTAAACAAGTTTCTTTCTTTGTAAATTATCGATCTAGTATACAGACTTTCACATTTGTTATAATAAAGAAACTAGCAGGGTATCCGCGCGTTGCAGCGGCGGATACTCTGTGATTATAGTTCAGACGCCAACAAAATAAAAATGACGAACTAATTAACCGGAGAAAAATAGAAAAATGATCTCATTCCGACCCAGTTCATCTGTTTTTACCGATTTTGACCGGTCCTCTCCGTTTTGTTTTAGGACGGATTTTATTGGCTAGCTGAACCGGTGGCGACTCCAATTTTCGGTTGAACCCCTTGGTGCGGTCTGATTTTCAAAACCATATGTACCATCAACTTGTTAACATATAAATTGTATTAAGCTTTGTATGTTTTATTAGTTTGTACAATGTGTATAAAAACATGTATTTTTTATTTTAAGGGTGTTTTAAAATAACATTAATTATTGTTTTAATTAGTCTTTACTTGTAACATATGCATAGAAGAAATAAATGTTGTACATTTTGCTTTAATATTTGTATTTGTTAGATAGTTGGTTTTGTTGTGAAATGTTGCATTTAAAGATTGTATATTATGCTTTATAACTTGGATTAATAACTTTTTTGGTATTACATAAAGAGAGAATGACATTATTGCATTATAAGTAGTATATAGTGACTTGCTACCGGTTTAGTAGGTAAATTAATTACCACCTAATATATATTTAACGAGGTATTAAGCGGTTGTGCGTTGCTACGAAGCCTAATATTCGCTTATTACGGTCTATAAATATGTGATAATCTTGGACTGTTATATATTCTAAAATATTTTGACACTAAAAAATATAACAATATAATCTTGGATTGCTATATTTGTTGTATAACATTATGACTCTAAAAATATAACATGAAGACAAAACTAACAAATGAATTTTTAGTTTGTTTTAACACATGAAGGTGACATAGCATTCACCAAAATAATAAGCACCCTTTAATTATATTCTTATGACATAGCATTCACTAAAATAATAACCAACTGGGCTAGCTAAGTTGGCCATCAAGATTCCTTAGGGGCTTGGGGAGGGGATGTTTGGCTAGGAGATGTCTCGAGTTTGAGTCCCACCCGAGACTTTTACCCCTTCAAGCGGAATAGGAGGAAGTACAGGCGGGTTCAGGGTACAACATACTGCCTAATTGGATGTCACTGCTAGACCTGAACCACTAACAACTAATAAGCCATTCTAAAAAAACTTAATTTTGATTATTTGTAATAGATTGATCTGCTAATGATAGAAATGTACAGTTGTTACTGAGTGTTTGTGTTTTAATAAAAGAAGTTATGACGCGATTTCTGCAAATACATTGTTAGATACATATACAACTACCACATATTCTGTAGTAGTGCAGAAGAGGCGTTTCATTGAAAAACATGGTGCATGCAAGGATCTCTACCATTTCGATGTTACTTTAGATATTATGCAACAAATTGTGTGTACGGGTATGTTTAATAACTGTTACTGGCAATATAGAGTTCATAAGCATATTGAATTTTTGAAGTGGTTGGTATTACATGTATGCAAAAACAAGCAACGACTACTTTTAAAGCCATTGCTTCTAACAACCGATTAGCTCACCTTACCGATACCAATTTGCCAAGGGTGATCGGGACTGCGTTTTGGAGTAAGTTATGATAATTGTGTCTACAAAAGTAAATAATAGGAAAAGAGTCTTACACGAGCAGGTGAGACTTCTTATTTGATAATGCAATTTTGCAAACTCATAATTTGTTTTGAAAACTAAAAATAAAAGTCCCCTGTAGTAGATAGTTTTGGGTGTTTGGACAGAGATAAACTGATTATTCATAATGACGTTTTGATATAGTAAAAACAAATTGAAATATTACCTCCTGATTTGTGTTTTGTTAGCGTTGATCATATGATTATGTTGGAGGGTCTGGTAGGACGTTATATCTTATGTTTCTACAGTCTTGAATTATGCAATTTAGTAATAATAGTTTTTAGAGAATTAGATGCACATGTAACAACTCTTTAGTATCGCTATTTGAGGTCAATGTCAATTATAAATTAGTAGAGAGATCTACCATTCTAAACAACAGATAAAAAAGTCGATATATTAAATAGGAAAGCCTAGAAAGTTTCTAGACGATATACATTTACCCGAACATATGTTCATATCCAGACTCTAAAAGCAGGGCAGAACTAGAGCTATGACTATCTACGCCTACATAAGTCTAGTATCACTATTAAGGGGACTGCAATTGAGATCTTGTTGCACCTACATTAGACTTCCTAACATTTGGTTATGCTTATAGAACCATTCAAATCAGTTCACACAACCCTTATGATAGGAGTAAAACTAAAGAAAGATGTTAAAAGGGTAGAAGAGCCTAACTACGTTGTTGTAGAATTATAATCTGACATAACTCTTGCATATACGACTGACTCATACATTTATAAAGAAACGGTAAGCATTGGTTCCATCTTGTAGTCTAAGAGATGTTGTAAGATTATGTGACCATACTATTTGTAATACAACCTGTGGGCGACACGGTCTTGACTGATGACAGATAGGCGGTTTTCATCATGGCCATTGACTTAGGGTCATAGAAAAAATAGAAATGTATAATTGTATTTGCGGGTCAATCCAGATTGACCGGCCCGTTTCGACCAGTCTTGGTTTTGACACAATTTATTTTGTAAATATCTTGCGAGAAATGGCGACTGAGGTGAGACACTTCTACCTTATATTGCCTAAAACTATTATGCTATTTGATAGTAAATATTGGATAGTGCTCAGTTTAAACCGATGAATGTGATTTGTATCAAGGGAGATCAAAAAGATTATGGTAACGGTGATCTGGCTAAAGCAAAGGATTGTTACACAAGAAGATTAAACTCAGTTTCTTAAAATGAGAAATCAAGAAGCTGTCTTAAGGCCTTAACCTTGTGCTATAGCAACTGTGCAACATCTAGGATCTTGTTTGGAAGGATGAAAAAAGCATTAGGAGATTGTCTCATGGTTGCCAACATAGAACCTGACTTTCAAGAGGCTAGAGTTCGAACAACACAACATGTCTTACTTTCTTTATGGAGTTATATGGTGTTCTATTTTTATTGTTATCTATATATATAATAAACAAAGCTTTTTTTGAAACATTGTCATGTCATTAAGCCAGCTGGACAATATGCCACATCACTTAATCTATGTCACTGAATCCACGTGTACATGTAATTGTCCATGAATTGAATTTTAATAGCTGTATTTTTGGAATTGTTTCATCATTTAATTGCTAATTCTTTTAACAATATCAATATATTTCCATTGGTTATTACTTTTGTTTGATCATTCCTTAAATATACACCGTATTTCTTTAAACTTCTCAATTCTTTTATAGTTTTCAAATCTCAAATAATTTTAAATTCAAAATTTATGTATTGATAGAGTGATTGACACAAAGAAACCTCAATATTATCCACTTTTAATCAATCAATTACGGTGTTTGTTTTTTTGCAGTAGTAAAAACATTTGTTATGTGCAACCAAAATGTCTCCGTTGTTAGATGAACTGTATGTTTTTACTGAATGGATATTGACAATCTTTCAATGGAACAACAAGAAAGGTTAGTGTTTTTCTTTTCTTTTGTGTTAGGGGTTTGTTGTGTTTTATTTAAGCTTATTTAAACTATAAGTACAATCCAAAGACATCAATGTTCTTTTATCTAATTCTAAACTGATTTCATGTTTTACGTGTTTCCCTGTATATTAATCATGTTTTAGGTGTTTCTCATTTTAGGAATGTGTATAAAATGATGCTTAATGAAGTGTTCACAGGTGTTTGATCAAATGCCTTAATGAAACATCATCCAAAGTGCCATTCTAAAACCAGTTTGCAACGAATCCATCACAGAGGTACGATATAAAACTAAGCTATATATGTTCAGTAGCATATATTTCTAAAGCATCTAATTTTGATACATCTTTTGTAGTGTGCTCTAATGTAGTGGACTATAACAAAATGCAGATTCTTTTATAGTGTTCCATATAAATCCTACTCATAAATATATCTAAATTCCAAGCGCCAAACTAAATTTGCTTAGTAGTTGACGTGTGATAGACGCTTCGATCTGCACTTAAAGTAAATTCACTTCGCACTATTATTCCATCATAACCAATATTAATCATCTCAAAAAACTTCCTACCGCTGTAGTAACTATTAACGCTTTTGTTGAATAAAGTCATGCTAAGATTTTATTGTTGGTAGAGATTGAGTTAAAGACAGATCACTATAGTTATTAGTAACAATTGCCTATATTTCCTAATTATATGTCCGCTAGTAACCTTATCCACTTGTTTTTAGATAGTGAAAATAGATAACTAGAAACTGTTATGATACGTGATTTACATGGATGATAGCGTTAATCTCGCTCTGTATTTTTCTGAGTAACATACGATTAGAAAGGGATCATTGTTTTCCATATTATTGCTATTTCGCTTGATTTCCGTGATAGGGGTTCGCAGAACTGCCCTCTTAAAAGTGATATAAGTGTATGTTAGAGTTTAAGCTATGAGTTTTATAACTATAGTATCACAATCCGAAAGATTCTATCACTAATGTGCCAACTCCCCCCAAACGCTCTATAAAGTCTAATTCATTACATATATTACTTTTAAGTACTCTGATTTTCAAATGTTTTTACGTGAAATATTACACTGTATATTAATCATGTAAAAGTGAGTAATAAGTGAGAAGAATAATTCTCCCCCACCCCCCCTCCATAATAGATAATGTGAAATAGCCCTAAGCTTGTTTAACAAATTGTGTGCCTTATATAATTGACAGTGTTCTACATGGTAGACTTAGTATATAAAGAGTATCTAACTGCCTACATGCTCACTTAAGAGATATCAAATCAATCTCTCAATTAAAAATGTCAATGCCATTTGAACATACTTAACTCTCAACAGAATTTTAGCTATATTGGCAGATCTAATATCTATGCCGAACGCTAGTCATTATGATTTATAAACTGTGTAAGTATCTAATGAGTGTGAATATGAAGGTACAGATGATCTATGCTATAAGCTGTTTTTACTGGAAATTTAGTTGTGTGTTTCTTGGAAATCTTTTATAACTTTGGTATAGTAATAGCGAATCTTCAGTTGGCGATGATGCATTTGAATAGAGCAATTTTTACCTTGTGTATTAAAGAGCTGAAAAGAGAGACAGATACATTGCAGGTTATTGTAATCCCCATCAATGTAAATCATTATCTCGTATGTTAAATGGTTTCTGTAGGATTAGATAATCGCTACTTGAGCCTCAGCAATTAAAAGTATACGCAATACTCTCTCAACATTCTCAGATCTACTTCTCATTAGACAAAGTCCGTATTTTTGCCCCATGTTTAGCTGAGTTTTTGTAAATGATAAGCTGAAACGACAAGCGAATATCGAATAATGCTATGAAATATGACTTGCTGAATGCTGTTCTCGCAGGACACATAGATTTATATTAATTCTATCTGTAGATGAAGCGTCTTATTTTAAGTTATAATGAAGCATTAATTTTAGATGTTGAGAAGAATGAAAAATTATATACTATCCTTAATAATGCGTGTAATTTCAGTTTTAGAGTATGCTTAAGCCGTATGAACAGACTACCACTTTCAACAAAGTGTCTATTCTTGTATCATGGTCTTTATACCGCATATATGATTATAAACTTTTAATATCTAAGATACATATAATCTTTTCTATATGTGTTTTAAATTTAGGGTGTTTTCTTGAAAGCTTTTCTAACTTTGGTATAGGTAGTCTTCAGTTGCAGTTGCATTTGAATAGGCTGTGTTTAAATGCTAAAAAGAAGTTCATTTGCAGGTTTCCCCAACCTCATCAAGTATGTTATTGTTTCTGATGATAGATAAGCTATTGACCTCCAATTAAAGTTACAATTCTTTCACATTTCAAATACTCAATTAAAAGAGTTTTTGGCGAACTAAAATGCTTAATATACTTGCTTAATGTGTTCTGAGGAAATGTTTATTAGTCATCTTCGTTAAGTTCTATTTGTGGAGATGACTAATACTTCCAAAATGTGTAAATTCAGTTATGCTTAACCGTAGAACCCTACGTGTCTATTTTAAGGGCTTTGTTTAGGTATAAGAATTGCATGAACCTGGATTTTGCAAAATTTCCAAGAATGAACAATCGTTCTATGGGAAACACTATTTAAATACATCCTTTACTTTACTGACCGCAGATTGAATTCATTCATAGTGGGCCAAGCAAGCCTAATATATATAGTCATAGGGTATATGAGCATAGGTGTAATAGTGCGAAAAGTTCAATGTACAACTTATATGAGCTTAAGTGAATAAAATTTTAGGGGTAAGAAATGTGGTGGTTTAGTATGAGGTTAAAATAGGTTTGATTAAAAATGAACAATTTGTATTTTAGAATATTGGTTGAGTAAGGTTGACGCGCATAAATTATATAGTGTTCTAACCAATATGAAAGAAATTATATCTATTCTAGATAAAAGATGCGGGAGAATTTTGCTTTTTGCTCTCTCTCTCTCTCTCTCTCTCTCTCTCTCTCGCAAGATGTAGCAAGAAAATCCTCGTGTCACCAGTTCAAATCTGATGTTTGGTAAAGGGGGTGTTGCTCAAATAATAGTTAACTATTGTACGGTATGATACTAAACCAATTGTATAAACTAATGATGTTGGTTTCATTTGCAGGTTTCCCCAACATCATTTTTAGAAGGGCAATATCTTGATTATAACCTAAAGTTCATGATGCGTACATGGTCTGGTTAGTAGATAATTAACTTAGAAGGAAAAGGTAACCCATACTTCGTATTACATGTTATAAGGCTGCCGAAAGTGTCAACTTTATGCTACATGTAGTGTATATGTTTAGTTGTAGGTTTGCATTAAGTTCAAATTAGCATGGTAACTAAAATACCTTTTTTTCTTTAATCAGTACAAAGTTTGTTACTTTATCTTTTTCTGTCATAATGGTTTAGGGACCAGATGCGTAGTTTAAGTGTCAAATTAAGACCATTAGATAAATTTTATATATGGCCGTCCATATAACATACGGGTCTATCAAAACATGTTAGTACTTTTATAAAGTACTTTATCATCGTATGTCAAAATGGTTGACAATATAAAGTATTACAACCTGAAGTTCATTTGCAGGTTTCCCCAACCTCATCAAGTATGTTATTGTTTCTGATGATAGATAAGCTATTGACCTCCAATTAAAGTTATAGTTCTTTCACATTTCAAATACTTGATCAAAAGAGTTTTTGGCGAACTAAAATGCTTAATATACTTGCTTAATGTGTTCTGAGGAAATGTTTATTAGTCGTATTCGTTAAGTTCTATTTGTGGAGATGACTAATACTTCCAAAATGTGTAAATTCTGTTATGCTTAACCATAGAACACTGCGTGTCTATTTTAAGGGCTTTGTTTAGGTATAAGAATTGCATGAACCTGGATTTTGCAAAATTTCCAAGAATGAACAATCGTTTTATGGGAAACACTATTTAAACACATCATTTACTTTACTGATTGCAAATTGAATTCATTCATAGTGGGCCAAGCAAGCCTAATATATATAGTCATAGGGTATATGAGCATAGGTGTAATAGTGTGAAAAGTTCAATGTACAACTTATATGAGCTTAAGTGAATAAAATTTTAGACGTAAGAAATGTGTTGGTTTAGTGTGAGGTTAAAATAGGTTTGATTCAAAATGAACAATTTGTATTTTGGAATATTGGTTGAGTAAGGTTAACGCGCAACAATTATATAGTGTGCTAACCAATATGAAAGAAATTATATCTATTCTAGATAAAAGATGCGGGAGAATTTTGCTTTTTGCTCTCTCTCTCTCTCTCTCTCTCGCAAGATGTAGCAAGAAAATCCTTGTGTCACCAGTTCAAATATGATGTTTGGTAAAGGGGGTGTTGCTCAAATAATAGTTAACTATTGTACGGTATGATACTAAACCAATTGTATAAACTAATGATGTTGGTTTCATTTGCAAGTTTCCCCAACATCATTTCCAGAAGGGCAATATCTTGATTATAACATGAAGTTCATGATGCGTACATGGTCTGGTTAGTAGATTATTAACTTAGAAGGAAAATGTAACCCGTACTTCGTATTACATGTTATAAGGCTGCCGAAAGTGTCAACTTTATGCTACATGTAGTGTATATGTTTAGTTGTAGGTTTGCATTAATTTCAAATTAGCATGGTAACTAAAATGCCTTTTTTTCTTTAATCAGTACAAAGTTTGTTACTTTATCTTTTTCTGTCATAATGGTTTAGGGAACAGATGCGTAGTTTAAGTGTCAAATTAAGACCATTAGATGAATTTTATATATGGCCGTCCATATAACATACTGGTCTATCAAAACATGTTAGTACTTTTATAAAGTACTTTATCATCGTATGTCAAAATGGTTGACAATATAAAGTATTACAACAATGCTAATATTTTTTAAGACAAGAAGTTAACATCATCAAATTCATAAAGCATAGGTCGTGCACGTACACTTAGTCTATCAATCTTACTAATTTGAGCTTTGTGTTACTTCGTGGATGTTTAGCATACTTTATTCTTAAATTCATAAAGCGTGTTTACCATGCTGTTGTAGAAAGGCATTTACATATATATAGTACTTTGATGCCTAATGTTGAGCAGGGCTGAAAGGCTAAACTGGGCTCATTTGGTGGTGGTGAAAAGAAACAAGATGATACACCTGATTACACTGTGTTTGTTTGGGTTCTGGCCACGAATTAAACCTGTAGGAGACATTTAACACTCATTATACCTCTGTTAAAGGTGCCAAGGTTGTAACTGATAGGCTTATATGACGCACAAAAGGTTATGGTTTTGTGAAATTTGGAGATGAGAGTGAGCAAATATGTGCCATGACTGAAATGAATAGAAGATTGTGCTCAACCAGACCAATGAGGATTTGTTTTGTGAAATCTGGTGATTTGCAAGTTATAGGCTTTAATATTCTATATTGGATGTTCAAAAAATTATAAAACTCATATTCTTTCAAAGGAGAGCATCAAGAGGCTGTATAAGGGTCTGGCAATGATTTTAGAAGAAATTGTTACCCTATAGAGGGTGGCCTCCCTATGTCAATGTTAAATTTAATGTCATTAAATTACCCTATTTAAAGTTCCTCAAGGCAATGTTATTTTGTTGTTTTCTTTTTTTCAAGTCCGTTCAATTTTGAGCTTTCTTTGCGTCAATTATTCCCTGCCTTTCAATGTTTTTGTCGTCACATCTTTTATCCCCATATCAATATTAAATTGTGATTGCAGGTGGTTTCTGCAAAAGTTATACGTAACAAGCAAACTGGGCAATCTAAGGGTTATGGCTTCATTGAGTTTGTTAAACATTATGCTGCAGAAAGGCATTTACAGGCATGTTATAGTAATTAGATGCCTAATGTTGAGCAGGTCTTCAGGCTAAACTAGGCTTCGTTTGGTGGTGGTGAAAAGAAACAAGATGACAAACTTGATTACACTGTGTTTGTTACCTGATTACATTATGTTGTTGGGGTCTGGAAGCTGATGCTATGGATTATACCTGCAGGAGACATTTAGCTCTTATTATACCTCTGTTAAGGGTGCCAAGGTTGTAACTGTTAAGGCCATTCAATTTTAAGCTTCCCTTTCATCAATTATTCCCTGCCTTTTAATGTGTTTGTCGTCACATCTTTTATCCCCATATTACTATTAATTTATTTTAACACCTTTCTTTTATGTTCTTACTAATCTATGTACTTCTCCTCACAAACTTTTATGGTTGCTTTTATTTCTTTGAATAAAATTTAGCTTCCATTTTCTCCTTAGTTACTTCTCTTAATTAACATATAGGCTTATCATGATCATGGGTTTGCCGGTATTTCTTTTTCTGTGATGTATGCGTAAGTTTAAAAGTAGGGTGTTTGTATTCATGCTACACAAACAAAGATAACATATGCTTCACATGATCTTAACATTAAAAATTCCCACCACTGTGTCTTCTCAAGATTTAATCTAAAGTATATTGTATTTGTAAACTATTTGACATCGCCATTGTCTATTAACAAACTATTTTATTTCTACCATCTTACGCAACCTTTTGTTTCACATTATTGCGTTTTTCATTTGCAAGGTTTACCAGCTATTCCATGTTGTCTAATCATTTTACAAAAAATAACATTCAATAATGATATACAAGTTTATTTATTTGTAAGGTTAATTTTTTTCATGTTATCACTTATTGTTTAAGAAGAATTCAGTAGCATTTTCTACTTTCACTATTTAAATTATTTTTTCAAACTTTTTATATGCCACCCGTGATTTATCACGGGTTTATAAGCTAGTTCTCTTATATGTGATAAGATTTATATTTTTGATAATCAAAATAAAGAACAAATTGAATCATAAAATGGGTATAGAAGTACTGTCATACTGGTCTTTGTTTGACTTCTTTTGGTGCATCAGAGGTATGTTGGTCCTATTATGGCGTCTTTTTAAGTGTTTTAAGATGATCTGTTCAATTGGCTATGGTCAACGTTGGTGGTTTGACCAGGCCGTTTCCTTGGGCTCTTTTTCTTTTGGCCTAAATTAGTCTTAGCGCTTCCTTTTGGGCTTAATATCTGGCCAATTATTTTTTTAACCATTCACGTGTTTCGTCCTCATCAAAACCACGCGGTCAAGAGATTAGTTTCTTCCTAAACCACTCTCATAAAATCAGTTTACGTTTCGTTCCTGAGTTTTATTTTTTAAAGAAGAGAAAAGAAGTGGGAAGAAAATAAAATACATTCGTATTCCATAGTTTTTTTAGGAGAGAAGAGAAAAGAAGAGAAAAGTAAACTTGGCTAAATTTCTCTCCAAAACTTTGTTCGCAAAATAAGATGATTTGGAGAGAAGTTATATTAGGAAGCTTTTAATAAATATAGTCTATTATATTAAAAGATTCAGTCCTTTAATTTAATGTACAAGTATTAAAGGTTTGTAAATCTTGCTGTGAGGATTGTACAAGCCTTAATGAAATTGTCCAGGCATCTCAAGGGTTCTTGCGGTTATACTGCAATTACAACTTCACAACCCTATTAATGCATTAGTAAATCAAAAGTCTAAAGGTTCAAGAAGATTGATTCATATTATAACAGATTCAGTTTTACAATTCGTCATGCATTTTCCTTTTCCTAATACTCCTATATTTTAGTTATTGTTTGTAGGACATGATCTTTCACATGTGGTAGCAGAAAATGATTTATGGTATGAACAGATATGATGACAAGATTTTGGCTGTTTTAGTAAAAAAATAACAATATCTGTCAATTTTTTTGTCAAACTCGTCTTTTTTGTTGATATCATCTTCAAGTTTTTCATGGCTGTTATTGGATTGTTATCTGCATTATCCGTGAGATATCTAATTTAGATATCACTTTATATTACAGAAAAGAAGGAACTTAGCCTCTGCTGCACAAAAGGAACAAAAGATCAAGGTAAAATAATGGACGTGACGGTCATGAATATCCCAAACACAAGTACAAGAGAATGACCATAATGGACGTTTTGAAAATCATAACTCGTTGTATTGATAAAATAAATTAAATCTTTACATTAGACCAAAAGTAATTTGAAATGTAGCGGAAGCATAAACATGTTTTTAAAAGACAACGCGTATGTATGATAAATAAGTCTTGAAAAAAATGAAGTCATATAGCAAATAGACTCCACATAGCACATCAAGAGAAGTTCCATAGCTAAGCAACTGAGAAAAACATGCTAAAATGTCAACATAAAGTTTGTGAGTTCATAGGTTTAAGTAAAGTATTTAAGATGACCAAAAGAGTTTAGTGACTATTGCTTTATTCACAGTATCATGAAAAGTATTTAGTAATCAGTGATGTTCAAAAAAAGTAATGTGAATCTCAACGTTTCTGAGTGTGTGTAACTATTGTAACACATAAAATATCACACAAAGATGTCTACGATATTGCCATAAGCTCATGACACCGAAGCCTTAACAAGTTGTGTAAATCCTAGTCTTTTAGATTCGTCTCAATCGTCAATGAAATATCTCCAACACTAGTACAAGAGAATGAACATTTATGAACGTTTTGAAAATCATTATAATGTTGGATTGATAAAATTATTAAATCTTTACATTTGACAAAAGTTAATTTGAAATGTAGCGAATGCAAATAAAACCATTTTTAAAAAACAACGAGTATGTATGATAAATAAAGTCTTGAAAAAAATGAAGTCATATAGCAAGTAGACTCCACATAGCATATCAAGAGAAGTTCCATAGCTAAGAACCTAGGAAAAAACATTGCTAAAAATTTTCAACCTTAAGTAGGTGTGTTCATAGGTGTAAGTAAAAATATTTCGAGGACCAAAGAGTTTGTGTGAACTTACTGTTCACTAACAGTAGCATGAAAAGTGTTTTGTAATCAATATCGTTTAATAAAAATAGTGTGAACCACAACGTTTCCGAGTGTGTGTGACTATTATAACACATACAATATTACATAAAAATGTTTACTATATTGCCCTAAGCTCATGACACCGAAGCCTTAACAAGTTATGTAAATCCTAATCTTTTAGATTCGCCTCGAAATCTGATGTTTTGCCAAAACACCCAAGTACTACCTCAAATGAAATGTACCCACTGGCCAATGTACTCATCCAGAATTCTCAGGGTGGGGGTGTCAACCCTAATAGATCTATTTACAGCATTCGTGCTTACACGAATAATTAAGGTTTCATGATCGTGCTGTACTAGTGGCTTAATATGGGAAATCTTAGGCAATACGTAAAAGTTTGAAGCACTTGTATCCATAGTAAAAGCAACCAACGTATTCGTAAAAGCTTAACGTACTTGTATTCATAAGTAAAACGAGTGTGAAATCAATCGTGTAAACGAGCATATAAACGAGTTTGAAATCAATCATGTAAACGAGTTTGTAAACAAACATATAAACGAGTTTGAAATCAATAATGTAAACTAGTTTGTAAACGAGCATGTATTCTCCCCCAAAATAGTCAAAATAAGTAAAATAGGGGCTATGAGACTAAAGCAATCAACGAAAGGAAGGAGTAGTCAAACGACCCTAACCGCAACCTAATAAAAGACGTGTCTTAGGAGCGAGGAAATACGAAACGAAACAACGTATAAATGGTTTATATAAGTTAACATCATCCATATGTGTGTGTGTGTCTTCGTTTTACTAATAAAAATGTGTCTTAATAAAGATATAAGGTTTTTAGTTACGTTAAGACATTTATACGAAAAGTTACCATTTTTAGAAAGTTTCTATCTTGGAAAGTTTAGGAAACCCCGAACGTTAAAGATGTCTCTTAATATTTGATAAGTCCATCTTATATCTAAAACGCACTAATAAAACTTGAACGTCTAACTTTCACTTTTTATCTCGCTAAAGTATATTTCTCTTAATAATGTCTTACCACTTTTAGTAACCACTAACGTTTTCGGGATCTAGTTTTTAGAAAGTTTCTTAATGCGCTCTAACATTATATAATTGGTACAATAACATTCGCTAAGGTTTTCAAAGCTCAAACGGACTCAAAAACACTCGAAAAGCCCTTTTTAAAATCTAATCAGCTCACTATTTAATTATAGCATCTTAAAAACGACTCAACTTAATCATGGTCTAACTCTCTTATTTTTTACTTTCAAGCTTAACAAAAATTCACTACTTATTGTAAAATTTCATTTAGGACAACTTTCGTTTTATACACTTTAGCCCGTTCGGCCCAGAAAGGGGTCGAAGCCTCGTTTTAAAATCGGATCAAAATGTAAAATGTAGCTGGGAAAAACATTAAGTTTCGTCAACCTTAAAATGACCATATCTCCTTCGTTATAAGTCCGTTTTTCATGTTCTTTATATCAAAAATTTTCTAGAAACATATACTATCCAAATTTTAAAGCTTTATCTTGTCAAAACATTTTTACGACACTCAAAACCTACAATTCATTTTCGGACAGCAATATGATCTATCGAAAACTTAGCCGAAAATGCCACAACCTTCCCCAAGGGCCCTAAATCTATCCTACTCTTCCTTCCAAGCTAATTCCACCAACAAAAACCCATTCAAAATAAAATATTCCTAATTCATAGTATCATTACTTAATGCTACTTTTAACGCTCAACGTTTCGCCGTAAGTTCAAAAGTACAATAAAAATGTAAAATTTATAATAAAGTTTAAATCTTGAAAACGAGTTGTACAACTTTGCTTATCTTGTCATTTTTGTTATAAAAGTAAACCTAAAACATGGGATGATATCTTTTTAATATAGATAAAGGAGTTGGTGTACAAACAAAAACGTTATGGAAATGTTACGAACGAAAAGAGATTGATGCCACTTACGTGGTTAAGAGAAAATAAGTGAGGAAGTCTTGAAACTTTTACCCAAAAAACTGAATAATACCCAAACGATCAAAAGGACACTGCACAAATAAACACTAGGAAATGAACCTACGATTCAACCAATCCGTCTAACATATATTGAGTCAAGAAGCAAAAAAAACACCAAGAGTGGTGTTGTTGGTTTCGTGTACGATTGCAAGAAGGGAGGAGAGGGGAAGAAATGATTTCTTGTGTGTGTTTTGAGAGAAGAGATCCAATATTAGGTTTGAAGTTGTCGTTCTTTTGTTAGAATGATAAAATAATTAAGTAAAGTAATGGTATAAAATGTAATTGTTTCAGTTATTAAAAATATATAGTTGTGGCGTTGTACTAATTAAGAGTTCTAAATCAAATTATATAGTATGAGGATAAAATGAATGCGATGATATCTAAATACGTTGTATGGGAGCCTTGGTCCTTAAGCCTTAACCAAAGAATCCTAGAAGAGTATGGTACTATGGGAGACATAAGGGAGAAAATGGTGGAATGGTGTTGGGTTTGGTGGGCGTACGAGTGAAGGAGGGGGAAAAGGGGAATCAAATTGATTTTTGAACTTGATTCTTATGTAAGATATTTTCTTAAGGGAAAACCTTAATACTTCAAGTATGTATACGTAAATTTTTGGAACGACTATTATATCTATAAAACTGAAAATGCACGACTTCTCGAAAAGAGTCTATGCAAATTTAAACCTATGCTCGTAAGTAAAAACGTGATAGCCATTCAAAGACTACGTTCATTAGGATGCCGGAACGCATCTGGTGACGTTTCTTAGTTATACACGGAACAACTTCTCGGTTTTTGATTAAATTAACACGTAACTTATAAAAGTCAAATTTATGCACGTAAAATTCAAAGATGTTGACTTGGGAATTTACGGGGTGTCACAGAAACGGAAACCAGGATGCCATTGATGTTGCAATAGTGGGTAGGTTGACTGATCTGAAAGAGGTAAGATGATTAGGATAATAGTATTAAATTACATAACTTACGACTATGGTTTGGGAAAGTAGATAGAATATCTCTTTTTCAAGTGCTCTTAATTAGGATAGATACGACTACAATTATGCGAATAAGCATATCCTAAAACTGATTATTGAAACGGCTTGATAACTTAAAGAAGTTTTGATTATCCGACCTTTTCCAATGGGTGTAAATGTTTGATCAAGAGTGAGAAAAAACAAAACATCAGCAGTGAGGAAAATAATGAGGAAAGGTCACTTGACGTGGGGAATGGGGAGGTGTTTTCAAATAGGGATTCATCTTCAGGTTCCACAAAGGATTTGGAATGAGAAAGATAGACTACTTTTTTTTCCGTGCTTAGTTCTAGCCTGATGCGCGTTCGGCTGCAAAAATTTTATGCAGAAAAATTTCTAAGTTGTTGTGACTCATTATGTTGTTGTGACTTTTCTAACCAGATACACACCATAACCATCTAAGTATTTACCAGGCTATGAAAATCTTTGTATTTTAATCCATCTAAGTTAGGGTAATATCAGTTTCTTACAATGATATCATTATAGTTGAACCTATAATCAAGTTTATCACTTAGTGTAATCCTGAAGTAATAATAAATTTGTCGTATGCTTATCACTAGGAGTATAATGCGTTTCTATTTTCTGCGTTTTTTGAAGGCATATGCAGTGATAACACTTATGAAAGTGTATAAGCTGATTATTTTAAAAAATAAGTTATGTAAAAAAGGTGTTTGGATTAGGTTATTAAACTGGAAAGGCTGATTACCTCTCTTGATTAGGAATCACAAGCTTATTTACTTGACTTTATTGCTTGTTTAATCTCATAATTGGGACTCGAAGCTTATTGTCTTTTCCAATCTCCTATGTGAATCTTCTTGCTATAGGTACAATGATTTTGTCATAAACCGGTACCCATAATAGGACACTAATGACCTCAAAACTCACAAGGGAAGCTACGGGGATCATGAACGACCCGATATGGGTGTCCATTGCCAAACCGATGAATGCATTTCAACTAATGAGTGTGTACTACTACTCTGCAGAAATAAGATGCAATACACTGCACTAGATACTCTAAATAGGTATACACCTTGGATATTATAAGGTTTCATTTTGTGTCAGTTTCTTGGTTTAGGCGATGTGTTAGGTGTTTTGTTTAGGGATAATGTTGGCTATTTTAATCAGTGTGGTTTTGAGTTTTTTTATTTTTTATTTTGAAGATTGTGTGTTACTGATAGCCAGTTGCAGTAGAACACCATTAGCAAGTCGCATTGATTTTTAAACGTATGATTTTCATGAGGCCACAGTCTTCTTCGTTGTGTTATAGTATTGTTAGTATTACAGAGAAGATTATTGGGTCGTTATGTGTTGGGTCAATGTGGTTGGCATCCCCTGAATTAAGACCTAAAGATGAAATATAAGTTCACAAACTTAAAAAAGAGCTGATAATAAGCTAGACATACATGGGCTTATGAAATATAAGTTTAAATCCCAAACACCCCTGAGTTTTGTTTACTGATTTAGGGACAACTTTAGTTAACGTTTACTTGCAAATTTTAGGATGAAATTATCAGTTTTGAGTAATCATTACTGCTTTATAAGAGTTGCAGCTTACTGATGAGTTTTATAGCTTTTGAAACGCAACCAGATTATGGGTCAACATCAATCTCGAATGGAGAAAAAGAGAAAGCATCCACTGATGTATGCAGAGATTGCCAAACCACAAACGCAATGGCGACGGTGCAACGCACGGGTCGGGTCAACTAATTAAAGTGATAATATGGTGCGAGAACGTGAATGTCGATAGTTAAAATGAGGTAATAAATTTTTAAAGACGAGGATGAAATCAGTTCCCAACATAAACATCAGTCTTGCAACTTTGCAGAGGACCTTTATTGTGTTGTTGTAATTGTTGTTATGACTTTTTAAAATAGTTCACTAGACCATGGAAGGAAATACTTAGGAATAGCAAACAGGCTAGGTGCTTTAAAGATTCATGCACTTAAGGCACCAACATACTTATACCTCCTCAACTCACAGAAACCTTACGCAATCAACAATTAGATACAACCCGTATGCAACGCGCGAGTCTACATGACTCGTTACTTAAATGACCTTATAAAAACATAATTTTTATATATAATTAAGGGTATAATTGTAAAATCATCACTCATCACTTTTTTTATCTCCTAACTTAAGAACATGAGAACATGGTATAGAAAAATAAATTTCAGTAATCTACTCTTGTTTTCTGCCCATTTGTAACACTCCTTTCCTTTTCTTTCATTTCAAAAATTTAAGAACAAAGTTTAAGGGTGTGTTTATTTCGGCTTATATGTAGGCTTATGAGCTTATTTGATTTTGGCTTATATTACATAAGCCTCAATTTTACAACTTATTTTGAGACTTATTGGATTATATAAGCATATTACGACATGATAAACTTATATAAGCCTATAAATCTTAAAATAAGCCAAGCTTATGAAATATAAGCCGAAATTAAATAAACTCATAAGCTCGTGTATAAGCTGAAACAAACACCCCCTAAACAAAAAATTAAGATGATTAAAAAATTTTCCACTCATTAACACCAACACTAATCACAACCTTCTTATTGACAGGTCATGAAAATTTTGATAATTTTTTCAACTTTATGAATATTTATTTATGTTGCACTTGAGTTTTATCATTGTTCAAACAATTCTTGATTATGATAATCAAGCTGATCCGATTTTTTTAGTTTTTTGTTGGTTTTTTTAGATTTATGAATACTCAGTTTCATCTTTCGATTTGGCTTTGGAGATTTACCTATCGCTGCAACACCGCTGTGGTACCCCAACCGTCGTCATGCAGTGAGTTAAAAGTTTAAAGTATATATTAATTAATCTGCTGTTATGTATATGAATTTTATTTTCTTATCTATGCCTATTTGATGATGCATATTATTTCTTTGAAACTTATAATTTATGTATTAGATATTGTGTCACAAAGTGAAAGTAGAAACAAGTCTAAAATGGAAAGTCAACGCAAAAAGTTAAAAGTTGGTTGAAATCCATTTTGGCAGGAAAATCAGTTAGGCTCAAAATTCGTCTATAAATACCCTCCTTAGTTCATTTCTCATTTTCATTTTGATTTGTAACTCAAATTTCCTCTCTTGTACTCATTCAACTATAATTACTCCATTAATCAATAACAAATCATTTTTGAGTCTTGTTCTTGATAGGGGTTGAAACAAGGTGAACTAGATTTCAAATTAAGAAATGGTAGAACACAGTTTCAATGGTAACAATTCATTCAGTAATCTCAAACAAGAACATGAATCACCAAGTTAGCTAGATGTCGGGATCAACAAATAACGTACTAATTCCTTTGGTAAAGACTCAAAAAGTGGACTACTAGTATATAAAGAGCCGTTAAGCAGTAAGTGGGTAAAGTCTCGATGAGCTAGGGTTTAATAAGATCACCATTATTAATCTCCTAAGATAGAGTATAATCAGTAAATAGGATGCTTTATGTGGATGCGTTTAAGTATGACAGAATTCTACGTGTCTAGGTTTTAGGAAGAAGTACCGCCTAAATCTTAGAATGATATGCCGCCTCGAAGTAAGCACTCATTGCACTAAAATAAACAAACCTGCATTTTAATTGGATTAATCATGGTTAATATAGTTTTCTTATAATTGGCTAGACCGCTCTTCTATCTTTTGATTATCTGCTTGCGTGTGTTAGTGTGTTTTAAATTGATTTAAGTCACCACCAAACCTGTGCCAGTCTCTCAGACTAAAACCCCTTATCCGTTAGAACTAGGTTTAGCATAGGTTTAAAATAGTTTAAATTGACTTAATTTAGTTAACCAAAATATTGATAGAACTAAGATTAACGCTCTCGCTCTTAGTGATCAACACTCTACTTACCATGAAGCTACATCTGATCAGGTATTGTTAGATATTAGAAAAAGACTCGGTCACCCTGTGTATTTTACTGTTCATTATAGCTCATAGTTTAATAGTTAAAAGTACAACTTTCGGTATTAAACCGTGTACTAATACCCGATGTTTTGTAAGAACTATAAATACCTCTTCCAACTTTGGAAGAGGTAAGCATCTATTCATTTTACACATACTCTTGAGTGTGTTTTCCTTAGTTTCTCTCAACCATTCTCTCTCTTTAACTTTCTCTCTCTGGATCTCTCTAGATCTATATATGTTTGTGTGAATTTGGGATCCTACAATTGGTATCAGAGCTACGGGTGGATTCATGGTTGATTATTGTGGTTAAACAAGATCAAATTCGTGGTTCATTTTGAAGCAAAAAAAAAAGTTTGGTTGTTACTTGCTCTATCAACTCATAAAGGTTAGATTGTAACAATTTCGTGTGTTATACAAGCTCCAAGTTCGATTTATAAGCTAATAAAGTTTGGTGTTCTAAGTGGAGGGTTGCTTTGTTTTTAAGGAATCACAAGGAAATACATGTTAATGTATGTTTTATCTTCATATGCCTACTTAGGACTACAAGTTATAGCTTAGATTCGTGGATAAAAAGCTTATTTGAGTTAATTTTGGTCAATTCGTCCTTGTGTTCTTCGTGGAGGGTTGATTAAAATATTAGTATTCTAGCCGGCGGTTTGACAAGATAGGAGACAAGATCCGGAATTTAAGGAATTGGTCAAAGGCGGTTTGATTATAATAATCAATTAAATTGGCGGCGGTTTGCTTTTTAAGCCGGCGGTTTGCCTTGTATTGTGGCGGTTTGACAGGTCAAGGCGAGTTGACTATTTAGTTGAATAATACTTTTATTGAGCAAAAGGAAACATCTCTTGCCAAAAATTCAATTTCCACGGGCGGTTTGTATATTAAAATAAGCCGGCGATGAGTTAAGCAAAAGAGTCGGCGAGTTGCCAAAGTAAGCGGCGGTTTGCTTAAGTACTAAATGGCGGTTTGATTATTTAAATACAAGGCGAGTTGTTCAATTCAGCAGCGGTTTGAATAAAATATTTAGACGGCGAGTTGCTTTAAGTCACGGCGGTTTGCTTAAGTTATTATAGGTAGCGGTTTAAGACAAAGGTCACGGCGGTTTGCTTAAATACATTTAAGGAGGAGGTTTGCTTAATATCCCATACGCAGCGGTTTGATTTTTAAAAAATATATATATATCCAGACGACACCCCTTTTAGCGACACTTTTTGACGGAAAAATTAAGTAATTTGCAATCTTTTTTCTATAGTTTTTTTTAACTTATTTTTACATGAAATTCAAATTTTGGTAATAGGGTAAAATTTTTTTTCGACCGACACCTTTTTTTGCGACACTTTTTGGCGGGAAAAATTAAGTAAAATATAATTTTTTCTTTAGCCTTTTTAACTTATTTTTACACCAATTTAGATTTTGGTATAGGGTAAAATTTTTTTTAATAATCCAACTCGCGCCCGAATTTCAAACCAAGTCAACAACCATAAACCAAAACCATCAAGTTAGGAACTTTAAACTGCATTTAATCAAACAACAAACCTACCTTGCAATTGAAAGTATTATTCATTCCTACGGTTTTCTATTGATTTTGTAAAATCCTAGTTAATCTTTTATCGGTTTTTAATCATTAGGACTTGAAAATCCGTGTGAAATGTTAATTGCATTTTTAAAACACAACATCAATCACCATTATCTACTTAAGATCCTTAATGTTATTTTCACGCATCGAATTTCAATGGATCTTCTAAGTTAATTCAAAAGAGACAGAGGGCTTCAATGACGCAAACGGCTCGCAATACAAGGCACTCAAACGGCATGACATGGTTTTTAAACAACTCGAGACACATCTTCATGATCTCTATCTCCTCAATTCGCTTATGTTGTTGATAGCATTTAACCAGCATTTTCGCTCATTCTTTGGTAGAAGGAGCATCAGACTTCTCAAATCTGAAGATATTTCACTAATCTGGATCAAGTTAATGGCTACAACTTAAAAGAAGGAGCAATCTTCATGGGGTTAATGCAAAGACTAGTCTTCAGCTACTCAGAACACAGTTAAGTAATTTTCTCGCCTCAAAAGGGGGTAACATGCAACGGATCTTCTGAATAAGGTTGGGAACTAGATTCGAAGACTTCACGCACTGTGAACCTAGTGGTACAGACGTGATCGTTACTCGAGAACTGCTACAATTGAAGCTGGTCATTCCATAAGAGGTTGTAAATACATATGGTGTATTACGCATGAAAGGAAAATGAAGTTAATGCACTAAAGGAGAATGGAAGTCAGTTGCATGATGAAATACTTCATGAGCATCAAATTAAGTCAAGTGTCAAGATGCAGTCTCAAGATATTCAGATCAATCCAGTTCAAGCAATGGATGACAGCTTGATTGTATCAAAAAGGCAGTTTGATTAGGAGCCTGGAAAACAAACAATGCATTAACAAATCAGAGATTGAAACTCAGATTGCAATGGCAAGAGGATAGGTCGATATCGTGAAAGCAGTTGTATGCTGGGTTGGTTGTCAACTGAAACAGGAAAGCGTGGGATACAATGCCCGACAAGATGGATACAAGTAGCAGTTCAGGAATTTTACCACGCAAGCTGTGGTTGCCAGAGATATCGGACTAGGAAATGACGAAGAGCCATTTGCTGAGGTACAATTGATGCTCTACATCCATATCCTTGCTAATGAACAACAGCTTACTGATAGCAATTGAACCCAGTTTATAACACCATCTGTTGGGAAACTATTGATTGCAATACTACTCCTACTTTCAACAAATATGTGTCATAGGGGAGGAGAGATTGACCAAGATGCTTGCTTAAACTGAGGCTTCTCAAAATGAAAGATTTAGTTGATAAGGAGGAAATTTACAATGAATTTTCAAAACGATTCTTTACAAGGGAAAAACATTGTATTTCACTTGAAATACAAATTTAACAAAAGGAAGAAAGTTTTCAAAGTAGTAACAAACTATGTTAGATGCAGGAATTTCCTGAATTTCGTTGATATCTTTTTGTGATTAATTGCACTTTGATAGCTAGCTACTGGCAAAACCACTCTAATTTGCAACTGAAAGAAACAATTAAAGTGTTTGAAGGAAGCAAAGTAATCGAAGCACAATAGTTTGCCTCCTCCATTGTCTGGAGCCGATATGACATCACATTTCTCGGATCATATCAGGGAGTCCACCAACATATTTCTCAACATCATTCGATTCCTCGGGAAACATACGTCCATACATCAGTGCAAGCTCTTGGAAACGCAGAGTATAACTCATGATGTCAGTACCCTTCACCTTTAGGTTCCAAAGCTCAATATCTAACTTCTTGATTTCACCCCTTGGGTAGTATTTGACTGTCATCATCTTCTTTAGTGTCTTCTAGTCCATGGCATAAACAATATCTTGAGTAACAGCCGTCATGTGGGAGTTCCACCATGTAAGGGCATTTCTAACGAAAGTGCAAGTAGCGAACTTAACTTGGTTCTCCACAGCACAGTTGCTTATGTAGAATACTGATTCTATCTTTTTAAACCATTGGGCCAACACAACTACCCCTTCAGTACCCTTAAAATTAAGTGGATGACAGTTCAAGAAATCTTTGTACGTACACTCACACGGAGTGCGTGTAGTTCCTCTGTTTCCAGTGCCAGAATTGTGGCTCCCATCGCCATGACCATTAGTGCTATTTCAAAGTGTTTCATGATTAGCAAGTGCCGCCGACACTCTTGCTTCGATTAGCTGTTCAACAATAGCAGCTGTCATAGGGGTAGCAGCCGCAACAGCAGCAGTAGCCCTTGCAGTAGCAGAGGATCTTCTTGGCGGCATATTGTTCTAATCATAACAATATAAAACACGTGAGTTTTTATAAACATAACAATATGACATAGGTACAACATATATATAACAATATCACATCACACAGTGATTATCTAACATGACTGGGATCACAACACATAGCAGAATTGAGATCCACATGAGATAATATAACACATCATATATAACTAGAAAACGTACATGATTGTCTGATACAAGAAATGAAAATACAAGTCCTACTGCCGTGCTAGCTGGGCATAAAACCCATAATACTTAGCCGGCTACAAATGATAGCTGTGAACATTGAAGTAAACCTAGGCACTACTACCAGTGCCCTCGGGAGCATCTGCACGAGCCTGATCTCTAGCCTAAAGTGCTCGGATCTCGCCTAGAGCCGTCGCCAAATGTCCCTACAGTGATGAAACCTGTGCGGTCAGGGCCGCTATCAACGAATCCTGCGCATCGATACGGTGATCCTGCATCCAAGCGTGGGTCCTGTATCCCTGGTATGTGCTTAAATACACATACCTTTTTCCATTAAAAACGGACTTAAATGACCAAAAACAGACAGAAACTGCCAAAGATATGTTTGTTTTACACTTGTGTTGTGCAGGAAAAGGATATCACACCAAAAGACAGAAAACAATGCAAAAAAATGACAAAACCAGACACGGAATGGAAAAGCTGTAAAGGACAAGGCCAAAGCAAAGCCAAAGATCAGATCAGTCAAGTCAAAGTCAACTCAACAAATCAACAGTCAAAACCGGAGCCGTAATTGAAGAATACTATTGGTTGCAATCTCAACCCATCTGATGGGCCGGGAAAGCCCAATAGTATATTGATGAAGACTGTGAAGACCAAATGGGCCCTCAATCAATGACAACAGCCCATTTGTGTGCAATTGACAGAGACTATGAAGACTTTGAAGGCCCGATCCTAGCCCTTGAACAAGCCAATCTCAGCCATTGTACACACAAAACCCACCCAAACCTTATTGGGCCTTAAAAAGCCCAATAACATAAGCCTAAACCTTATTGGGCCCAGACACACTTAATTGGGCCCAATACAGGCCCAAGCAAACCCAATTGGGCCCAATACACAATCCCAAGCCCAAACCCTGGCCCAAAAACAATTTTTACAAAACCTTAGGGACTTAAATTGTCAATTCTGAAAATTGTTTTATAAAAGAAAAGTGTTTTAAATTAAATGAAGGACTAAAATTGCAATTTTACAAAGTATTTTTCCTTGTAAAACACCAAGGGCTGAAACTGCCAAGTCATGAATCCTTTTATATCTTTGTTTCAATAAACCACATGGGCCATTTGTGCCATTTCCGAAACTTACTTATAACTAACAAAGAAAAGAATAAAAAGAGTGGCAAGAATGTGAAACTTCGGGGTTTCTTTTTGGGCATTATGAAACATTCAAATGTATAACCAATCCCGGTCACCCTTTCTACCCATTTCCCGCCACTCACCAATTCCCACACACACTCACGAGATTACCTTCCCCTCTTTACCCAAACCTTCCTTTACCCAGATAAACCCTTTCCCACACCCCACTAACCTTTAATTTGGTCCAGGTTGGCAATCCCACTATTCCCGAGCTCCATCAATGGCTGAAATTGGTCATTAAGAAGCACAAACCCAAATCAAAGGGCTAGGATTGGTTAGAGGCTTACCACTCTCATAAGAAACACAACAAGAAGAAGAAGAAACATTGGGGAGCTCATATAAATGCAAGAAACATATGCCGAAGACCACACCCTTTTTTTTACTACCTTGTTTTTAGCTTATTTTTATTTAATCTTTAATTTAAATTGTAATTTAAAGTTTTCAGAACTTCTACTTTGTAATGTTATTAAGTTTTCTTTAATTTCCAAGCTTTATGAAAAAATTCGTTGCTTTGTTACTGTTGAGATCACAAGGTTAAGGGATATATGTTTACTTCTGTTTAACTTGCCCTAATTTGCCCCTAACTCAGTTCATTAAGCATAAGAGTTAACTAATTAACTCAGGGTTGAGTATCAAACATTTTGTGTAAAGGATTTTTATATTTAAGGGAGTGTTTGGGTTTAGCATCAAAATGGGTAAAAAGGAATGTGACATGTGTTTGAAACACTCAGCCAGCCATAGCTGAGTGTTTGGTGTGTGATAAGATTAATTTCACTAAAAATCTGAGTCTATAAGCCTTGTTCACTCATTTTCATATTTCTTAGAAAAATGCATTTTTCATCTGTCAAGTTCAAGAGGGCATTGATAATCTCTTGTGTTTAAGTATTACAAAGTGGTTAGGTAACTTTGTTTTGAGTTAGAAGAATTGTCCAAATAGTTCTTTAAAAGAGTGTTCAGTTTTAATCTTACATGTCCAACCCGATCAAACTGAGTGAAGTGTAGTTTTTTTTTACAAAAAAGGCCACTTATAAGCTATAAAATCAGTAGACTCTTCTTGTTGATATGGACTGAGCTTTTGGATATAAGCTCAATCCATATCCTTTTCAACCTGTATGTTATTGTTTTTAGGTTTACAGCTTTTATGAGCTTTTTCTAAAAGCTCAAAATCCCCTCTTTTCAAAGACTGAGATTTGCAGCCTGCCCTGGTGCTGGGAACAATCTTTGACCCTTCCCAATTTGTTAAATTTACATTAGTCAGTAGCTTTTTATGGTTTTTATTTATAGCTTATAGGTTAGACTTAAAGCCCCTTAAATTTCTCTAGTTGATTAGCTTATTACCTTACTTATTTCTCAGCTAGAAGTTGTTGTTTTCATCATTTTCTTAATCATTTCAATTATAGCTTATTGTGTCTTGGAGCTTATTAGGAGCTTAATATATGGTAGATTGTAGCTTAGCTTAGTCAACCTAGCTTACTTCTAAGATTTACATTAGATAGCAGCTTATTTCGTGTCTTTAAATCATAAAAAGCTAAACCAAAAAGCCAAATTTCCCTTTTAAGCTAACTGTCCATGTATCAGCTTAATTAGTTGCTTATTCAGAGTTGATAAGCCCTAAGTGCCTTTATTAAAGTTAATCCCCTCAAGCCACTCTCCAAGTTTTCTTTTTGAAGTTTTGTATAAAAAGCACTTTTTGGCTTTTTGGACTTTCGTGGATAATCGGGTTTAGTTTCAGGGACCTTTTGTGTAACTTCCCACGTTTCTAGTTAACTCTGTTAGCATCTTAGGTTAGTTGTAGGTTGCGTGGTTAGTCCTTATGTCCTTTCACTATTAGTCCTTGTCAGTTAGTAGCAGTTAATTATTTATTTAATTTAATTAATTTTAGGTTAAGTTTTTAATTAGTTTAATTAAATTAAAATGCTACAGTAGATTTTGGGCATTTTCACATTTTTAAATTTGTTGACTTTTTCTTTATATAATTTAAATTTTTCAGAATTTTTAGACTTTTATTTTCTGTCTTTTTCTATTTAATTAGTTTTAATTAGTTTTTAATCTTAGAAAATTCATAAAAAATACAAAAATTAACAAAAAAATATTTTTCTTTTTTATAAAATTTTCTTTAATCAGTTAGTTTATATTAAAAATACAAAAACTTATGTAGGGTAATTTTTGCTTAAAATTCAGTTCCGGGCCCGTTTACGAGCCCGGATCTTTCGTTTCTTACCGTTTTGTTCGTTTTTCAACTCCGTTTTTAAAAATTTTTTTTACATTTTCTTTTAAGTTAGAATATTTTTAATTTATTTAAATTTTAAAATTAATTTTAGGACTTTATTTTTATAATTTTTAGTTTTTAGCTTGCTATTTAATTCCCGGTAGTCTAAAATTGCATATTTAATTTAGTTTATTAATTTTAAATTACTTTAGTTAATTATTTTTAGCCTAATTATGTCACCCGTAGATTTCTTAGGATTTCCTTTGCCATTGTATATGCCCCCGTAGTTTAGGATTTATCCATATAACTATTTCTATTCCCCGTAGTACATTTAAGGTTCCCAGTTTCCACTGCTTGTTTCCCGTAGGATAATTTTAGTGTTCTTTAATCAATTTTAGTTTAATTAGTTAAAAATCAAAATCATTTGTTTCGCAATTCAAATCATCAATTCATTCGTATCGATTTACCATCCCAGCCTCGTTAGGGATTTACGACCCGGGAAAACTCTATACTACTTCTCGGTATCATTGACTCTGCTTTCAGACTATCCTTACTATATATTTGATATTTTATTATATTGTATATATTTTAAGGTGTAGTCTGAGCGGATCAATAAGCCAGGAAAATTCTTATGGCCTCAATTCTAGCCACAGGTGCAAAGACTTCATCATAGTCTATGCCCTCTTCTTGAGTATGTCCTTGAGCAACAAGTCTTGCTTTGTTTCTGATGACAATCCCCCTTTCATCTTTCTTGTTTCTGTATACCCACTTTGTACCAATTGCTCTATGACCTTTAGGTAAATCTACAAGAATCTAGACCTTTTGCAGTTTGAACTAAAGAAGTTCCTCATGCATTGCTTCTACCCATGTTGGATCTCTAAGGGCTTGAGAAATTCTTTTCGGTTCTTCCTAAGAGAGGAAACAAACAAAAAGATATGTATGAAGATCCTGATGAGACTTCCCTTTATAGATAGCACTAAGAAATCCTTTTTCAGAGTAAGAAGTTTTCATCCTTCTTGTCTGAACAGATGACTGCACATCACCAATCACATGCTCAATTGGGTGATCTTTGTGAATTCTTGTGTGAGGAGTTGTAGGGACTTCATAAGATTGAGGAATGTTCCCCAATTTAATTTCTTGGTCCTCCATATGTGAGTCTTCAGATGCAGAACTAGGTCCTACCAAGTCTTCAGGAGTAGCAGTATTAACTTCAGGGAGAGCAGTACTAACTTCTCTACTACCAGTATTAACTTCTTGCCTGGCAGTATTAACTTGTTGATCAGCAGTACCATTATTCTGAAGATTGCTACCATCATGAGACTCTTCTATAGCATCATCTTCATCATGTAACTCATCTTTATCTTCTATTTGAGCATCATCAACAATATTTGGTGAAGCATCACCAAATATGAAGTCCTTTCGATTGGCCATTGCATTCTCAATCTTGATCTTGTTGAGAAGCATGTGCGGGAAGACTCAGAAACTCCTTGAATACTGCAAATCATTAGAAAAAGTCCCTGCAACCACTAGTACATAATTCATTGATTGGGTTAGAGAATCATGAATCAAATAGCCACTTTGGGACCATATTCCTTCTATCTAGGCTTTTATCTCTAAGAACCCAAATATGCAAGTTTTCCTGAAGACTTTCTTGGTGCTTAATGTTGTATATCCTAAAAGCTTTGCTACTTAAGGGAATATCCACAAGAAAACCTTCAATCACTTTTTAGCCATAAACTTGCCCAAAATTATCTAAGGGTATTAGAAATAGTAACATGGACATCTTAAATGGTTTCATGAAAAGCCTATAGCAAGTTTATGCTCTAAAGCGTTCTATATGGAGTCTTGTTATGAGGCTTGACAATTAAGACCCTATTCTGTACATATCAAGCAGTAGAAACAGCTTTTGCCCAAAATGTTATAGGTAACATAGAGTCAGCTAACATTGTTCTAGCAGCCTCAATGAGAGTCATATTCTTCCTTTCAGCTACACCATTTTGCTGAGGTGTCCTTGCTATACTATATTCTCTTTTAATACCTTTTTCCCTACAGAACTCATCCATCACTTTGTTTTTAAACTCTGTCCCATTATCACTTCTGATTATTTTAACTTTCTTATCCACTAGGTTTTCTACCTCTTTGATAAAGTTTTTAAGGATCTCACTTGTTTCATCCTTAGTTCTTAAAAAGAAAACCCATGAAAATCTACTATAATCATCAGTAACTACCAAGCAGTATTTTTTATGCATTAGACTACTAACAAAAGTTAGACCAAAGAGATCCATGTGCAGCATAAACAATGGCTTAGTAATGGGACTAAAGGCCTTGGTCTTACAAGAGGCTCTGTGTTGCTTGCCTTTAAGACAGGCAACACAAGTTTGGTCATTCTCAAATCTTTTTAAAGGCAAATCTCTTACAAGATTTTCTTTGACAAGTTTATTAATATTCTTAAAATTGACATGACCAAGCCTCCTATGCCAGAGCATTGATTCCTCAGATGTAGCCTTTGCAACTAGCCCCCCCCCCCCCCCCCCCCCCCCCCCCCCCCCCCCCCCCCCCCCCCCCCCCCCCCCCCCCCCCCAACAAAGTTAAACCATCTTTAGGAACTATGTTTTTCATATCAAAACTGTACATGTTATCTTGAAGAAGTATTTGATTTTCATCAGGCAACTTGAAATTAGGAGATAGAACAAGACATTCAGAGTCAGAAAAAGAACAATAGTTCTTTTTGTCACACATGTGAGACACTTAAAGAGGTTGAACTTTAACTCTTTTGACAAAGTTTTACTCATCAAAATCAAAGGTTTGGTTTTAATACAACTTTTGCCAGTAATTTCTGCCTCCATTTGCTCTCCACCAAAATAATATAGCCCTCCATCAAAAAGTCTTGAAATCTGAAAGAGTGGGCTGTGTTTCTGACATGTGCCTTGAGCATCCAATTTCAACAAATCACTTTTTCATTTAGCTTTGAATTACTCTGCACACAAAACTTATTGAAGTTAGTTATCTTGGGGAACCCAAACCATTACTGACTTGGATCTGCCTCGTGCATCAATGTAATTATATTTGTTGAAAAACAGTGATGCACCATTGGATTTGATGGGTTTCCAAACCCAACATGCTGAGGGCTTAACAACATTAAATCCCTTTGCCCTAACAGTATTAACATTTTTCCTACCAGTATTAACAGTTTGATTATGAGACCTTTTTGTTAATGCTGTTCTCTTATAAAAGGGCCTTTGAATAGTTGATTGTGCTTGATTTTTAAAATGTGCCCTTGGTCTAGCACAATGAACTGTTGATTTTGGGTGAGCAGTATAAGAAGGCCTAACAGTATTAAAATCCCTAGCAGTACTAAAAGGTCTGGCTGTGTTAACAGGCCTAACAGTATTAACAGGCCTTACATTATTAACAGTTTTTAGGCCAGTCTTCATTAAGACTGCTCTTGGAACCATATGTTTGTTAACATTAAGACAACTGTAACACCCCCAAATTGGGTCGCAGCGGAATAAGGGTCCGGGGCGTGTTACTTTATGGATCAACAACACAAGAGATATATAGAACGACCAAAAAGTCGTTTGAAAACGATACATTGGATTTAACAAAGTCATTGTTACATAAAGCCCGTAGGCTTAACTTGATTTTGTACTTAATCAAAATACAAAGATTTTCAGCCCATAACAGATAACAAAATGAAATGCGACAAAATCTTTAATGCATAGAACATCCAAATCAAACCACAAAGGTATCTTTGCACCTTGTGCTTTTGGAGCCCCTGAAAAACATTGACTTTAAACGTCTAACATATGTTTGGTGAATTGAAGGTTCGTAAATCATATATTGTAGGACCACAAGATTTTCCCCAAGTGTATGATAAATGCAACAGATGCAATATCAGATAAATGTAATTTTCGTTGCTCTAAGCTTATGACACAGAAGCTTGAGTGTCTATGGAATACCAAATTAATTGGCTTAATTGCCCGTGGTGATGTTCTAACCCGCAACATCCTATATTCGACATGCTTTACATTCGTTTGTCCAGTGACAGCTAATCACCCGAACGGGGTTGTCAAACCCAATAGATCTATTAATAACATTCGCGCTCACAATCCAGCAATTGACAGTTCATGATAATGGGCTCAGATTGGGTTATCGCTACTTAGGCAACACGTAATCATAACATGAAACTTAACCACTTGTGTCCAGTTGTAAAACATTGCATGTTTCTCACCCCAAAAACTTTGTAAAACAAAAGCATGTAAAAGGGGGCTTATGAACTCACCTGAGTGAGTAATGCCAAGTGTATCACAAATACGCGCCTCGCGAATTGATCAAAATGCACTAATTTAAATTAAGGTCTTATAAGTACCGAGTACTTAATCTCACGACAGAATATAATCTTATAGTTGTTACATCGTACTATCGTTCGGGCTATCATAATTTAAGAGGTCATGACATGACGTTCGAGGAGTTAGGACACTTTAAATAGTAAATCCAACAACTCGTCGAAACGCCATCCGAAGAGGCCTCATTATGAAACTCCCTAGTAATATAGTACTTTGATAACCACATAATATTCTATATAGCTCAATCACCAACTAATGGTTTTGGTAAAATTGTGTTTAATAAGTTAAAACGTTTATAATTACCGTTTAGTAAAACTGGCGTAACTTTCGCGTTTTAAACCCGATTCTCGCGTTTCTTATGTCCATCTTTTCGTATTAATAGGTTATCGTATTTGACATTTTTATAAAATTTATCCCTGATGAAACAGTAACTTTACTGTTCAGACAGAACATGAGTTTAGTATAATTCGTATTCGTCGTCGTAAAAAACCCGTAAAAAATGGTTTTCGTATTTTATTCGTTATAGCTCCGTTTTTAATGATTCTTTCGAGGACGTTCTCGTATTTGAAAGTCTATATTTTTATGAGGTTTTACAAAAAAATAACTTTCTGTCGTGAATAGTAACTTTTATAAAAATAGTTTTATAAAAGTATTAATTGTCGTAAACTTGCGAAATTCATAACTCGTTCGTTATTAATTGAAAATTTTCGATTCTTATCATTTTGGAATCCTAAAAATATGTATTATTTGTTAAAAATATCAACCCTTGCTGTTTATAATTTTTTTAAGAATGGTTTTTATAAAAAATTTACTAACGACTTTCGCTTCTTTAAGCGTATAACTCGTTTTTAACGTAACTTTTTCGTTATTAATCCGTTTAACAAGTTTCTTACCTTTTCGGAATCGTCGTGAAATGTATTATCTTATAAAAATATAAAATGAGTATGTCAAATTTCGTATTTTGGACAGAATGTTTGCTTGAGTTAGTTGAGTCCATATTTGATCTTTTCTTTATACTTTGTTACTTTTGTATTTTACCATATGTCTCATATATCATATATTTTATAAATCATACATATATGATGTGTCCTTTGTCCATAATGGTCCTTATATGTCCAAGTTACCAAGGTTAATTAATTCATGATACACATATAAAATCATAACTTGACTTAAGGGGGGGGCAAAAAAATGAAAAATAAAAAAAAAAAAATCTCTAATTTACTAGTTTTGAAAATAATCATTTTATACATAACCCAATGTGACATAAGTGTATTTTTTCCCATATGACCTTTATTTTGTGTTCTATTAACATGATTAAAAGTCATATCCAATATCTAACATGTCCTTTTTATTACTCTGCTTGAAACATATTGAAGTTATTTAAATAAACCTATTTACCCATATCATGTTTACAAAACGTCAACAATAATGTTGGTGAATTCATAGGTTTAAGTAAAAAGCAGTATTGAAATAATTTAAGAAATATTTCAGAAGAAAAGTAGCGTTACAACATTTAAAAGTGTTATTTCCGAAATCCATCCGAAATCCAAGTAGTGATTTAATAAATCTAGTAATGTTCAGTAGTGGACCACAAGATCGAAGTAATGGTGGACTAAGTACGTATTCCGAAGTCCAAAACAAGTAAGGTAGACAAGGGAAACACATTCACCAAGTCTAAATATATAACAGGTATTATTGCACTAAGCTCATGACCCCGAAGCCTTAACTAGATTTGTGCCCCAATCAGAATATAGGATGCTTGCCAACAACCTAACACCTCTCAATGTTAAATGCACCCGATCAAACTAGTGACCCAAGTAAGGTGGGGATTGTCAGTCCCGATAGATCTATCCACAACACTCGCGCTTACTACAATAGCAATTAACGGTTCATGATAAGTAGGGACTTCACGGCAATAAGGTAACTTAGCAATAATATTCAGGCAGTAATCTGGATAGCATACACTTTGTAAACACTTGTGTCCGTAGTAAAACAATCATGTCTAAAATTCACGGTTTCAAATATAGGTATTCAACGATCTCAAATCATATAGTAAACAAATCAAGCTTTGGTAAAAATAGTCATGTAATGCTTATGTAGTAGAAATCAATAAGTTTACTTAGTAAAACGAGCACGTATTCTCACCCCGAAAACAGTTTAAGAAAACCATTAAAAGAGAAAAGGTGGGGCTATGAACTCACCTTGAGTGAATGAATGATCGAGGTATAACAGAAAATGCGTCACGATAAAGACGGAAAGCAACCTAATTAGATATAGGCCGAATAAGTACTAAGTACTATGAATAACTAAGACCATATATAATTCTATATAGCTACATCACCATCTAATTGCGTTTGTGAAAACATATTTATAAAGTTAAAACATTTATAAATATCGTTTTAGTAAAAAAAACGGACATAACTCTCGCGTTTCAAGCCCGATTTGTATGTTTCTTGCGCCCACGTTTTCGTATTTGAAAGATATATCATAATTTTACATTTTCATATTTTGAGCTCTCTGATGAACAGTAACTTTTTACTGTTCATGGGTTTTATAAAATTATTTTTATAAAATTACTCGTCGTAAACCCGAAAACGTCGTATTTTATTCGTTATAGCTCCGTTTTTAGTGATTCTTTCGAGCACGTCTTTGTTATTAAAAGTTCTATCATAATAATGATGTTTTCAAAATATATAAATCTGATATGAACAGTAACTTTTATAAAATTATTTTTATAAAAGTATTTTTATACATTTACGTATTTAAACTCGCGTAATTCATAACTCCTTCGTTATCGATCCAAAAATTATGATTCGAAATGTTTTGGAATCCTAAAAATAAGTGTTATCTGTGAAAAATAATAAACCTTATATATCAGAAGTATTTTATAACTTGTTTTTATAAAATTTCTTTTATAACGCGTTTAATTAACGTATAACTTGCAAACTACGTAACTTCTTCGTTATTAATCCGTTTTTCGAGTTTCTTACCTTTTTGGAATCGTCATGACATGTACTATTTTATAAAAATATAAAATATATACATTATTTTTCGAACCAAAACAGAAAGTTTGGAAATATTTGATAAAATGTGTTTAAAACTAGTTTTTATAACTTTTTAGCTTAACCACTTTGTTACAAGTCCATTACCATACTTATTATCACATGTCTTACATATTATAGTGTCCATTAGTCCATATTTTGTCCAAGTGTCCAAGATAACAAGTCCTTAACAACACCTTTAATTCATAAACTTTCTTAAGTAACTTTTAGTTAACTAGTTTTCCATATACTTTTTATACATAACCAACAAGTGTACAATACTTATACCCCATTTATAACATGACATTAGCAACCATATAACATGTGAGAAAGTATACCAAACCATGATTATAAGTACAAGTCCATTTTACATGTTTAAAAGTATCCTAGTGGTGATTTTGCTACATAGAACTTATATATACATAAAATAATGAAAGTAAATAAATGAGGGCTTTTAGATAACCTTAGTATGAAGTAATATGATGAACAATAATATCTAAACCCTTGTTTAGATATTTACCAAGGTTTTCAAGACTTGAAAACCCTAATCCTTCAAAGAAACCCTTACTTAGTTTAAGCCTTAAGAATGCCTAACCATGCCTTCAAACTTCATGGTATGCCTTAGATATGATGTAGGAATGTGTGTAAATATTGTAAGTAAAATTTTGTATGGATTATGTAGGGGTTTGAGTTTGGACGTGTCTAAGAGAGCCAAAGGAGAGAAATGGTAAAGTTTTTGCTATGAAATATGAAGTGTATGTGTTTTCATCTACTAGTTACTAGTTTATATATTACATTGACTAGTCCAAGACACAATGAGGGTTTTGTGGAAGGTCTTGGTCAATACTTGGAAAGTATGAGTTCTATGTCCTCTAAACTAGAAATCATCCCATGATTTCAAGGATTATGTTTTTAAAATAGATATTTCTTTGGTCCTTCTCATCCCTAACCGGCCACATATGCATATATGTGATGAAAATTTGAAAATTTTGGGTATTGGGTATAAAAGTTGGTATTTGTTGAAGCGTAGAAAAGTTTTGGTGCTTCCGGGTATACCTAAGTGTATTTAATTGCTAAACGTAAACGTTTTACGTAACCAATAAAAATAAAATATAAAAAAATTGATTATTACTTTCGTAAAAATAATATATTGCTCACTTGACGAAAACTTTAATTTGTTTGGTGCCAGATTATGTTAAATGAAAATTTTTAGCTTACGCGATTTAACTATATGATAAGAACTAAAAGTAAACGCGTACGAGACTAAAATAAATAGTGGATTAAATAGCGTCGTAAATGACCTGAAAAGACGAAATGTTACATTTGTGGATGCCAACAAGACTAGCAGCGGTATTTTGTTAAATAGTCTTACGACGACGTTCAAGTACTTTTATTTTTTTATTCATTATTCTTAAATATTTGTCTCAAATTTATGTCGTGTTATTTTTGTTGATTATGTTACGTTAGTTATAAACATTAAGTATATGTATGTGTAAGCGGGCTTATGGCTTATTTGGTTTTCGGTTTATGTTTTGTAAGCTCATTTTTTGTGGCTTAGTTTGAAAATTTTCAGTTTGCTTAAGTTTATTATTTCATAACAAAGTTATATAAGCTAAAAAGTTTCAAAATAAGCCACAAAAAGTGAGCTTACGAAACATAAGCCCAAAACCAAATAAGCCATAAACCCGCTATATAAGCCGAAACAAACACATTAGTCAAGATCAACCATACTTACATGAACCAGTTTATCACATAACATGGGAAGGTATGTCTTAAAAAATCTAAACTTTTCTTGCCATATAAGGTATTCAAAACTTCATTAGCAATTAATTTCAAATATATTATGGTTCATAGTAGCATTCAACATCACACGAAACACACTAACTATGTTACAAGCCATGCAGTAAGGACACTGAAATAAGATAATCATGGCCATTGTCCAATAGATACTAATGCTTGATGTTAATTTACTTATAAAAATAGTAAGTTAATCATATAAATAGGTGTTAAAAATGCTTTTATCTTAAACCTTGGGTTCATTGTCACTGAACATATCTTTTCTAATTTGTGGTGATATGGAATTGGGCCATGTGGGCAAAACTGTATGATATGCCATAAGGATTTTTCAGATGTATCAGATGATGAGGAGTCAGAATATAATGATGAGTATCAATACGAAGATGATGACGATGAGGAGGAGTACGAGTATTTATATGAACTAATGCCTACTCTTCTTCCTACAGTTGATATTCTACCATGTGGCTATGCGAACCATACTGAATGTTCGCAGGAAGAAGGTACACCTAAAGAACATTCAAATGATCCTCAATGTGTTTGGTGTTCAAATAAGGCTTGAAGAAAAAATCTATTTGATTCAATTTTTTGGAAAACAAAACCCATTTTTAAGTACATTACAAAAATTCCTTATAGGTGATAGAGTATAGAAACTAAAAATGGGTTCATATGTGATTGAATTTATGTGCCATTTACATGTAGATGTTTAAATTAATGCTCATTTGTGGTCGAAACAAACTGTTCCATTAATGCATCAAGATTTCTGATTCAAGTGAAAGCTTTTGTGGCTGGATATGTAGCTTGTAGGATCAAACTGCCCTCCATGTTAGAACTTCTCATGTATAATTTTGGTGATGGAAAAAACGCAAGGGGAGGTGTTTTTTGTTAATTTTGAATTCAGTTGCTCAAGCGTTGCAGATTGCAGTTGCTCATTTCATAATTTCGCCATTTCACCTTCGTAGTTGTAAACTTTAGAATCATGCTAAAATACATTCTCACATATTTAGTACCTGAATGTTGTATATGGACAATTAACGTTACACGTAAACGTAATAAAAAACAGGGGATTTCCAAGTACCCGAAAAATAGAACGAACGTTCAAATAATGACTATACATGTATCGCGGCCCTCCAGTTTAAATAACGAAGGCAATACGATTCTTGTGCTAACATCTGACCCATCACGATCTTCGCTTGAGATCACGTCATACAAATCTGACATGTATTCATTTCTAATATCGTTTTTCTTGGCTCTCACATAATTAATATGATTTGTTCTATGCTACAACAAGCGCTAACGATATATTGTTGGATAGCCTGCCTCCTCATAACAACAAACCATAAATGTTAAAACGATCATGTAGCTAATACGTGTAGTGCATGTTTTTCGGGTTAATGATTACTCCAAGAAAAGTATATTAAAACCGTAAAAGTTTAAGTACAAATGGAATGTGATTAAAGTACCACATTAACCTCAAGCAAAGAGCTTGATAGACACCTAAAAATTGTGTTTATGACATGCCATAAACATTATCAACTCTAGCTGCATACTACATAAGATAAAACTAGAGATAGAACGCCAACACGGCCAAAAGGTAGGCAAATCAAGTATTGAAAACATCAGGAGCCGTGTAGGTGTTAGCCCCCGTAACTGAACTACTGAGCAAATTAGTAGTTTCATTAAAGACAACTTCAACTTCCTCCTTACTTTCCAAATCATTGTGAACCAAATTCGAATCACCCTCACTTCTTATATAATTCTCAGGATCAAACTCTTGAGATAACAAATCATATGGGTTAGAAGTGGGGTGGACACAAATATGTCGGTCATTACTTCTTCCATAGATCGACCCAAGTCATAATAGGCAACATCAGGAAAACAGTCATAACATGGGAATTCCACCATGTTAGAGCACTTGCTAAAAGAGTACAAGTAGAGAACTTGACCTGGTTTTCCACCGAGCAGTTGCTTATTCGGAAGACAGTCTCCATTCTTTCAAACCATTGGGTTAACTCAACCACTCCTTCGGTGCCCTTGAAATACAGAGGTTTGCACTTCATGAAATCCTGGTAAGTGCACTCTCGAGCAACGCGTTCAGATCCCCTGACACCCGTTCCCGAAGAATGGCTATCAGTGCCATTCCTGGTTGCGTCACGTGCGGCCAAAGCGGCACTGACACCTTGGTCAATCATAGCTTGGAGTTGGGCATTAGTGACCGTAGTGGTTGTGGCTGCTGTTGGGGCTGGTGTTGTTGTGACCGGTGTTGACCTTGTGGCTCGTTTTGGTGCCATTTTCTTCAATCACAAGAAAATACAATATCCGTTAGATTTCATAAAATCATAACCATGACATGACATATCCATGATAACTAAAGTGAGATCACATCACACAGTGAAATGTACAATTGAATTGTAATTAACAATGATATAACCAAATCGACATTCATTCATCACAAATTCGATTATAAACATGACATAATACTACCATTCAATATATAACTGGAAAACATACATGATTGATTCAGATACAAAATGATCACCTCGATTAGGTTACAAAAGAATATATACAACCTAAAGCCATACTAGTCGGGAGTTACCCGTAATACTTAGTAGGCTATACAGGATAGCTAATCAGAAATAAAAGATCTATACAGGATAGCTAACCAAAACAAAAGATCTATACCACCTGCTAGCTGGGAGTAACCCATAAAAACTTAACAGACTGCATAGTAGCTACAATCATAACCAAAGTCTAGGAATTGCTACCAGTGTCCTCCAATGTGTCAACGCGTGCTCCAGCCTCTAGGGCCTGGGTACGCATGATATGCTAAACACCCAAATCATCTGCAGCCTAAAGCTGCCACTCGTGGCGATGCACCTCAATCTCTAATACTGTAACTCGTGCCTCTAATGCCCTGCAGTAAGCTTCAGACCTAGCAAAGGCCTGACGGGTCTCCATACTCTCTTGCTCGTAAGTAAGTCTCTCTCTCCTCAATACCTCAATCTCAGCTCTTACAGCTGCACGATCCTTCTGGGCATCATGATGTCATGAGTGAAACTCCGAACTCTCTTTACTGCGAACATCTACCTGGTAACTGACCCTTATGTTGACCATCTCTAAGGCGGTCATCATCATCCTCTCAGTATCTTGAAACCTGGTCTCCATAGTGTCTACAAAACTGCAATTGACTCTATGGGCCATAGTAGGTCCTGGCTGTCACGCAGCAGCAGCATAACTCTCTCCAACCTCACACCCAGGTCTGGAAGTAGTAAGTAGTAGTCTCTTCTGAGGTGGCATGTCAGCCTCGGGAATATCAGCTCTGCGGTTAGTAGATGGTGCAGGTAGTGGTATAGGTAACAATGGTGGTGTCCCTGATGGGTGTAGTGAATGATAGAGGGATGATGCTACATCTCTCATCTCAGCCGCGAGTGCTCTAGGACTTAGGTGTTGAATACGTAGAGATAAAAAGGATGGTGGTTGTAGAGATGTAGGTGCCTCATCCTCAGCTGGCACTAAGTCCTCAGGATGCTCAGGCTCCAGAATGTACACTGGTACATGATCCTCCAGCTCCATGGGATCAGGTACATACTCTGGAGAACGTGGTGCCTGCTCCAGTAGCTGTCTGGTAGCCTCCTCGTAAGGATCCTCATATGGGATACTCCATGATCGTGCCTCAGAGTGAACAGAAGTATAGGTACCTGCGGAATCAGCTGACATGACTACTGTGACCAGCAGAAATGGCTTATATGAGTATATTATATAAGACTCTTATAGCAATATACATTTATATCATAACATGTATATCAATTATGAATGCATCTAGTCTAACCAACTAATGCAACAAGTAGTGTATGCATGAATGTATGCACATATGTATGTCCCGTGTAAAACCCCAGCCGTCATAACGTTAGGCAGGTAGGTGTGGTGTGGCCGCGAGACTCATCAAGTCTCAAACGCTCGGTCTCCTCTGCAGATGGGACAGTAGCTGGTAAAAGCAAACAACTACTGGGTAGAGACAGAGCTAGATGCTCTACCTCCGCCTCCTCGTCATCCATCTCATCATCCTCATCCTCCTCATCGATATCCATATCAACATCCTCATCCTCCTCAATGTCCATCTCATCGTCTCCGTCATCTCCTCCGTCAGCAGGATAGTCGATAGGATCCTCCTCAGGGTCCTCATCGTCATCCTCCTCCGGACGGCCTCAGATGCATACTCCGGAACATCATCAGGTGAGTGTGCATAGGTGAGTGCTTCCTCAGCATATTGGCTGGTCCCCCGAAACGATCATCGTCATCAGCAAGCTCTACTGGAACATAGGTTCCAGGTGAGGATGGTCCTGCTCAGCTCCCTTCTGGGCCCAGCACATAAATCGGGTAGAGGTGGTGGCCTAAGAGGCGGCCTCTGCGTACGGTCTCTAGCATGTAAGGTGGCTCGATAACTCATGACATTTGTGAATTTGTACACTAAAATTTAATATTACGACAAATCATAACATAAAAACCATCAAAAAACAACATACATGTCTTTCATTTTATTCTTCAATTCTGTCAAAGAGTTTAATAAGCTAAGTGAGAAACTAGCTTATAAACTACAATAAGTTTTCTGTGTTTTTTAGTTAATTTAGCTTAATTGGACTAATATTATAAGAGTAGAATAAAAGTTCAACTGTTCTTAGCTTAAAAATAGATTTTAAAATGTACGTTAGTGTTGACAGTTTAATGAACTTAAGTGGGTGTTTTGGGTCAACCCTTAAAACGGTCAACAGAATGGTTTTTGTCCCATCGGTTGAGGATAACTTTTGTTAATCTTTAAACTTAAGTCTTAAGCTTGTTTATTGCTTTTTGTAAAATAGTTTTTAAGATAGAACTATGTGTTTTTCCAAAACTTTTATAAACCATTTTTGTTAACTGTGACTTTTAGAAAACACCACAAGTGCTTATTTAGTTAAGCACTTGTGGTTTGAGTTTAAGTATCAAAAAGTGTGTGCTTTGTGAGTATAAAAAAGGCTGCAAAACGACCTGGGGTCTTTGACTTGTTAAGTCAAAAAACACCCAAGACTATTCTTAAGCCACAAGTTCTAAAAAAGACTTTAAGCCTTTTTCATGTCATCAATAAACACGCAAGTTTAATTTATGAATTTTTAGGATGACAAAATCAGTGGCACAAGTCAATTGCTAGGGTATCTCCTAGAGTCTTTTCTCTTCGTGACATCAGACTTCACTACTACAGCAGCGTATACATCCGTCTCTGAAACGCAACTAGGAATGCCACTTACAATACAGCTCGTCCGCGCCTAACTTATCCCGCCTACTCCTCCAGCAACTCTCCGACCATCGACCAACCCCCCTCCTCGAACAACCTCCCACACCGCCATCTCCACACCCCTCTCTCTATTCTACCTCTCCAGCAGCGTACACACTCCCTCTCTAACCCATACCACCCCCCCAACAGCCTCCACTCCTCCCCTCTCACCACCTAACCCAGTCTCATCTACCCCCCTACCAACTTTACAAACTCACCTCTCTCTCACTCACACCTCACCCCCACACTGCACTCTACTCCACACCACTCCCCACCCCTATCTACACCATCTCTCATCAAATCGCAACAGCGACAAACTCCGCCCAAACCGTCCAACAACAACCCACACTTCACACACCAACACGCCACTCTCTCCTCACAAGCCTCCTACCCTAAAACTCAAGCGCCACGACACCATGCCATCCCTACCACATCTACTCCGTCCACCTACGCGCGAACAAACAACTCACCCCTAGCGCCTCGCCTCACATCCAATTCTAACCCAACTGCGCGCTACTTCACATACCAACAACACACACACCCACCTACGCGCGAGACAACACAAACACAAACTAGAACAAATCAAATCAATTCCTCAAACAAAATCCAAACACACTCAAAACAACACTTCCGCCGCGCGAAACATCTCAGCACCAACCTCTCACATCTCAATACCAAAAAAGTCTAAGCCGCGATCCTTCTCTCTCCCCCAACTCTAACCACAAAAGAAATACAGAGAAATCACAACAAACAAATCACTACAGCCTCAAGACGAGCTACGAACCCGAGGACACAATCTCACTCGCGCGCCGGAAAAAATCACAAAGCGTCGCACGCGATCCAGCGAGCGAAAATAACAACGTCTCTACACACACAGCAAAAATAATTACAATAACAATACACACTACAACAAAGAAACGCTCTAGCCACACAACCTAAAACGAAAAACGAACAACACTTAAGACACAAAACAAATAAAAAATAAACAAGCGCGATCACGCATACTCCAAAAAATAATCTCTCCTAGTCCTCCCAAGCGCTCAATCATCATCGACGTGACCTGCAACAAAACAACTAGAGAATGCGTGATACAATAGCTTCTCAAGACGACAAAAAAAAAAAAGTAATGATATTCATCCAAGAAAAGCCCTGCGATAACGCGAAGACTTAGTAATCACATTCGCATATCTCGACTCAAATCCAAGCGACTCACGCTTCATCTCTGACAAACGAACAATAAAAAAAAACAAAGAACAGAACAAAACCAAAAATAAGTTCGGCGCGAGATACATCTCTCATAACACCTTATGCAAAAATCTACACTAAAGCTCTCGCAAAAAATAAAACAAAGTCACCACTAATCACAACAAAATCAGAATTCTAAATTAAATAACATCGCGCGACTCTAAATAAACTCAAAATACAACGCAAAACACAGTGCTGCCGGCTTAAAAACTAGGAAATAAACACAAAAAAAACTAAAAATTATCAAATCTAGCGCAGACGAAAAACTCGTAGAATCTCTCTCAAATATACAGGCATCATCACTGCAACTAGTAGAGACAGAAACATCATAATCTCGCGAAGCAAAATTAACTAAAAAGAATCAAAAATCTATACAACGCTCAGAATAAAAAAGTCAAATCTGCGCGAAAAAATACGAATCTCCCGCGCAGCACAAAACATAGACGCCGCGTCTATAAACATAACTATAAAAAACTAAGAAAAAAAAAAACAAAAAAAAAAGCGCCGCAAACTAAAATCAAAGAAATTAGAAACACAAAAAAAGCTCACGCAACGCTAAAAAACTAATCCTACTAAGCGGCTCTCTCTAAATTTAACGCCAAAATAGACTAAAAACTAAAAAAAAATAATAAAAAAAAAAAAAAAAAAATAAAAAAAAATAAAAAAAAAACGAGAATCAATAAAAAGACGCCGTCAAAATCAGGTCCTCTCCTAAATCTCTTGCGATGAAGAATCTAGCAGAGAGCGCGAAAAAGAGAGAGAATTTAAAAACACAATATATAATTGCCTCTCGCTAACCAAAAGGCGAAAGAATCTAATCATCGACAAACACAGATCAAAAGCGCGCAGCGCGGACGAAGAGATCAAGATCCAAATAAAAAAAAAAAAATCAAACTATAAAGATACGATAAACCGGAAGGCCCCGAAGAGCGAACTGCGGAGAGTATAACTAAAAACAAAAAAAAAAAAAAAAAACAAAAAAAAAGCGGACAGCGAGAAATAATAAACATATCAAAAAGTAAGTGCGCAAATTGAGAGATTCAAAATATACAAGATATCTCCAAGCAAAATCAGCGGAAATATCAAAACAAATATAAAACAACAAATTCGATAACGCCTACAGTCCTTCCTCTATGTAAAATATCTGAACTAGACAAAAAGCAAAACAAATACATTGGCTAGATAGGAGACTAGAACTCGAGATATTTGGGACGCCACCTGGTGGGGGGATGGTTAGGGAGTATGCTAACGAGAGATTGAGATATTAGGTATGGATGTATGTATTCATTTGTTTGTCATTCTGAGACTCTATGGAGCATAGAGGAAGAGACTGGTGGTCTCTGTGATCTGTTGCGGATGGATTCGTAGTTACAATAACGCACACATTTAGTATCAATGTAGGGCTTTTTAGATGGGATCACTGATGGAGGATTTTATAGAGGAGGCGGTACAGTTGGGTGAGGAGCGAACTCTGCGAGTGGTGTTGGAGATAGATCAGAAACGAGATGTAATACACAGTGTACAGTGGCGTCAACAGGTGGAGATGCGATCAGCTAGGCTGTATGGGTTGGCGGGTATAGGTTTCGAGTCTGTGTTGCTGGGTATACACAGTCACAAGAGGTAGCGAGTTGCGTGAGGTGGGGGATATAGCATGTGGTCTTACGTTGGATAGTGACGATCACTATTGGTGTAGAGTCGAGGCTGGTAGGTATTTGCGGTGGAGATGGTGAGACGATTAGAGATGGGTATGATGTGTGTCATCATGTGTTCGTAGGAAGTGAGGGACCGTTGGTGTATGGTTACGCATGGTTACTAGTACGGTGAGAGAGCGATTTTTGGAACATAGATAGCGTGCGGAACTGTCTAATACTAGACACGTGTGCGCTCTGGTGTGGGTGACAGGGAAATGTTAGTCACACATACATTGGTTATATAACGATTGGTAGAGAGTGGTACACAGTGAGAGTTTTAGATGTAGGCGTATAAGGGCTATGAGCGATTCTGAGAAGATAGGTGGTGGGCGGGTGTTTGTGAAAACATGCTTGGGTGGTGTGAGGATGTGTATATCTATAGACAGGAGAGTGGGTAAGGATAATGTAGCTATACATGTAAGGAGAGGGCTACGTTCTTAATATATGTCATAGTACTGCGATGTGTGGAAGGTAGTCGAGAGTCTATGACATGCATGATTCATGTGCGCAGTTGACAAGATATGGGAGAGTGATGAGAGCACGTTAGTGGACTCACATATTGAGGGCTGGCGATGGTGCCGATATGCGACAGTACGATGTGTGATGGCTCAGTGGTATAGTGGAGTGCGAGTTGTGGGTGTGTCAAGAGGGGCCTCAGTTACTTGAGTGAGTGCTGACATACACGTGTAGAGTGAGCGAGGGAGTAGTGCTGGGATAGGAGAAAGAATATGCTGATTTTTGGGATTTCTAGAGAGCGAGTGTTATCGGGTCAGTGTGATATTGATGATGTGACATGGGTAGAAGTTAAAGTAGAACGGACAAATACTTACACAAGTCGCTAAGTCACAGTCAGGAGTGTGGTTAAGGTGTATTATAGACTGAAGGGACGATGGTTGGCAGGTGGAGGAGCAGCACACAAGGAGAGTTGAGAGGGTGACAGTTCTCTTCATAGTAGACACATTCGTAGGTGTGTGATGCGGAGGTTTTTTTGTATGTGTGGAGTGTGGACAGTGTGTCTCTATGATGGAGAGCATAGAGTTTTGAGAGACATTAGGTTCTGATTAGTTTGATATATCTATCTCTCTCTCATATCAGGTATAGGCACGATCACTGTCAGACATTTATACAGATGAGCTTTGTGTATGTTAGGGGCGAGCGAGGTTATTTGTGAGTTGAGGGATACGAGTGTGCACTCTCTTATGGTGGTGATATGAAGAGAGAGAGAGTTGGGAGCGGGGTATAGTAGAAGATTGTTAGTCTCAATTGGTGACAGTAGATATTGATTTAGTCTTCTATTTGTGACACTGAGAGGGTTGGATAGTTGAGGACAATTATAGATTAAAGGCACAGGGTCTGGTTAGGTGTACAGGATAGTGTGGGAGAGATGATTTAGTTAGGATATGAATGACTGGAGTATGTATCGGTTGGACACTTATGGATTTTCATTGGCGTGAGTAGACATAGGACCTGAGGTATTTGAGAAGTGCAGTGAGTAGAGAGTGGTTTGATATGAGTTTAGAGATGAGAGGAGTGTAGTAGTCATGTTTTAAGAGAGTGTATTGATTGTATATCTCTCTCTATACACAAGTTAGGGACGAGGATCACGAGTATGACGAGGTGATGTGGGACAGAGGGATAGCTTGGGAGGCTGAGGAGGTACACATGGAGATATGTAGGTGAGTGAGACTATTATAGATGTCAAGTGGGATACTAGGGAGGAGTGGAGGTGTGAGAATACACACGGGATATATATGCGCAGATGGGAGGGTAGAGGAGTGACATTGATGAACAGGTGTAGAGACTGACAGTGGAGGGAGCTTGGAGGAGCAGATGGGTAGTTGTGAGCACGCGAGACACAGTGGTTGATCTGATTTTGGTGGTTGGTCTTTTTGGCATGAACATCTATGTTAGAGGGCGATAGGGACTTCTATATGCATTCATGGTGTGTACGTGGGGTATGCTTGATTGTCACATCACTCACAGATACGTAGTGGTGTAGATGAGTTTGGGTAGTGTAGAGCATAGAATGTGATTGGGGTGTGAGACATTAAATTGGGACATCGTTGTGAGTCAGTGGGGCGGGCTCACGAGAGATGGGTAGTACGGGAGAGGAGTGGTGGAGTGAGATCGAGCAGGAGTTCAGGGGCACGGTGTATGAGCACTTGATAGGTATTAGTCGTGTTAGAGAGATATGACACTGTGATTTGGGAGGATTACACAGAGAGTGAACATTTTTGAACAGCACGAGGACTGTGTACTTCACACATGTTGAGGACTGTAAGTGGATTAGTGATCAGACAGATTGGTCATTTAAGACTGGTGTATGTTGTTTCTTAAATGGTGTAGATAGCAGATTTGACAGACATGCACACTGTTTATGGGTGTAGAAGATAGAGATACATCTGATTGAGAGATGGTATGTGAGAGCAAGTATCACTCACAGAGATATGTCATGGATGTTGGTTTGAGTCTCTGTTACAATAATTATTGTTTCGTGTTTTGGATTGTATAACACATGTTATTGGGAGTTGAGATTGTAGTGAGGTGGGGGTATGTGGGGTTTGTGAGTTGAGTGGAAGGATAAGGGTGATAGTGTATGTGTTGTTTGGGGTTTTTAAGGTGTTCTTTTGTAGGGGAGGGGGAAGAGATTGGTGAAGAAGACGGGAATATTTATGAGAAAGGTTGGGTTTGTAAAGATTATGGGGTAAGTTGTGGTGAGGTTTTTGTCTAGTTGGTAGTTTTAGTGGTTGTTGTCGTAGTTATGTTGTGGGTTGATGGTGGGGGGGTGTAGAGTGATGGGATGAGGGTATAAATTAAATTAGTTGAAATGAGTGGTGGTAAGTGTGAAGGGGGAGGAGGAGCATGATATGGGAGAAGTTAGTGTGAATGTAGGTTTTGAATCATTGATTTTAAAATGATATTGGGGTGATAAGGTTATATATATAAGGTAGAGAGTGGTGGGTTAGTTTGTGAGGGCGGTTAATATAGTTTGTAGGGTGTATAAGAATGGGAATAGTGGAGAAGGTAGGTTTTGGGGTGGGGGGGGGTGAGTTTTTTTTTGTAGGGGGGGGGGGGGGGGTTTATGTTGTTTTGGGGGGGGGGGTGTGGAGGGTGGTTTGGGGGGATGGGGGGGGGTGTTTTTGGGGTGGTTGGTGGTGGGGTGGGGGTTATTTGGGTGGAGGAGGTTTGTGGTTTTGGGGGGGGAGGGGAGGGGGGGGGTGTGTGGGGGTTGTGGGTAGGGGGGGGGGATGTATTGGGGGGATGTGAATATGGGGGTGTGGGGGGGGATTTTTTGTGGTATTTGTTTGTGTTGGGGTGAAGAATTGGGGTGGGGGTTTTGGGGGGGGGGATTTTGTTGTGGGGGGGGGTTAGGGTTTTTAGTGGGGGGGGATTAATGTGGGGTTGGGGGGGGTTTTTTGGGGGATTTTTGGGTAGGTTTTTTAGGGGTAATGGGATGTTAGGGGTGGGGGGGATTGGGGTTTTGTGGGGATGGTGGGTTGGGTTTTGGGGGGGGGGGGGGGGGGGTTTGGGGGTTGGGATTGGGTGGTGGTATTGGGGGGGGGGGGGTTTGTTATTGTTAGGTGGGGGGATAGGTGGGGGTTTTTGGGGGGGTGTATGTGGGTGGGGGATGGGGGGTGGGGGTTTGGGGGGGGGGGGGGGGTTGGGGGGGGGTTTTTAGGTGGGGGGTGGTGGTGAGTGGGGGGGTTGTGGGGGGGGGTGGATTTTGGAGGTTGGGGGGGGTAGGGAGAATGGAGAAGTTGGGGGGGGTGGGGGGGGGGAAGGTGTTTTTGGGGTATGGGGTGGGGGTATGGTGGTAAAGGGCTTAAATGCTTAGGTGAAGTTAATAAATAACCAAGTTATTATGGCGCATTAATCTATTGTACTCACCGATGTTTGAATTCCCGGACAGTTCTTTCCTCCCGAGAAGATTCACCACCTAAACGCTAAGTACACCTGTTAATCACCCATATTCAATATCTCCATCTTTATACATAGGAACAACATCACCAATTAGGTCATTCACATCACATCATCGACTATCATCCCTTTAATAAATCCTAAATTTTATAGACAAGTTTTCCGTGAAAACAAATAATTAGAATAAGAATCAAGTACCTGCTGAAGCAATAGTAAGCCCATAACCCCAGGTCCAGGAATCCAAAGGTCCTTATAAACTTCTTCAAGAACGAGGTCCTTCCTAACGTCTTCTTGACTTCATTTTGATAATAATCTAAAACTGACATAAGTCATTCCAATCTCATTGTTCTTTTATATTCACTCTGAGTTAGAATATCTCGCCAACATACTTTTGAAACACGTACATCTACTGTATTCCTGCTAATTGGAAAATGACAGCAAAAACACTCATCTTATAACATCTTGTTTTAAGACATCAGCGCGATTGACGTCTCATTATTATCCTCATCATTCCCTATGATTTTAGAAAAAAAAATACATGACATTGTTTTCATATCATATCCTATGTCGATATTTAGGTAGGTATTTAGGAATCCACTGAATTCAAATGAATTAGACACTTCTTAACGAGAAAAGAATGTAATCTAAGAAATGGTAAAATTCTTCATTTGAATAAGAAATTATAACCACTAGAACTAAAATTTATAAATTCTCAGTTACACGGATTGGGACGTCTCTGTTTGTAAATGACAAATTATAAATGAGTAGGCTTAAGTATGGCATTCGTACAAACAAGTTTCTTTCAATCCGTTTGTACAAATAATTCCTTTTCTTCATTTAATTATTATCAATATTACCTTTATACAAATAAGTCTCTAGTCATCATCTGTTCATTTCCAAATCTGTATCCAACACGATTAGCAACTCTCTTACAATTCATAATCATTCCATAACATCACTCCGACTCCGGCAATACTAAATCTCGGAGACGAATTTCCTGTAAGGACAGGAGGAACTATATAACCACCCATAATTATTCCAGTAATTTCAATCAATGTAATATCTACTACTATGTTAAGTACTACTTTTTCACGGTAATAAAATTTTTGTTTCAATCTATTCCATTACGTATCATAGTTTACATTTCAAAAGTAAACGAGCTCTCGCAATGACCTATGCCAATTTTTATCTATGTTTACATCATGTAAACATCATAAAATGTCAAGTCAACAATCTAATATCCATTTTATCATATACGTTATTCATCTAACGTAGTTTTCACGATGATAATACCAAATGAGCTTAAACCATTAACGTTTACGTTTAAACCCTAATTTCATGTAAAGTTAACATTCAAAATGAATGTACAATCAATCAAAGCACATGAACAAGTATCATAACATCTTATTTGAATACATTTTCCCTCCAAAATAATGTACAAGTCCTTTAAAGCATAATGTACAAGTCATTAATGCAAGATATCTAAAATAGTCGTTTTACCTTCGTTTTCCTAAGAAACTTGTACAAACTAATAAGTAGAAGATGTAAGCAAGTCATGCACTTCATTTACACTTCATATTCATGAATTACACGAATTATAAACCAAGAAAACCTAAACCGAGCTAGTTTCTAAACCATGACCCGTTTATTGATTTTTATCCATTTTAAACCTAAACCATTACTCAAATAAGTTGTAAATACTTAATTTATAACTTTACATTCCATATTCCATCATTATATCATCAATGTATATGAATTAAACCATAAAAATCCTAAACGAACCCTAAATCAACCCACGACCCATTTTGCTATTTTTACCCATTTTAAACTCGAACCACTAATCAAATAAAGTTGTAAACTCTTAATGTAAACATTACATTCCATAATCCATCATTATTACACCAATGTACACGAAAAATGAACTAAAACCCTAACCCATGCTTAAATTCAAACCCGCACACCCTTTTCTCTTGTATTGACCCATTTTAATATTTAACCAAGCAAGCATACACCTCCATGACCATGCTACTTCATGCCTAAGCAGCTTACAAGCATCTTAACTCTCTTCTTGGTTGCTATATTGGCCACATCGCCACCTTGTGGCTTCATTTCAGCCGCGGCACACAAACACCCCCACAACCTTCCACCTTGCATTCTAGCTTACAAGACTCACAACAGACCATAAGCCCCCCTCCTTGTCATCCCTAGCTGATACTTGTCACTTCTACTTGGTCCTTACTCCTCCAAACTTGGCCACCAAGGTGATTTACACCTATAAATAGGCGCACCCTTTGTTCATTTCAACTCACACCTTCAATTCTCATTCTATCTCATCAATGGCGTCTAAAGTCTGATCAAGGAAGTTATAAGAAGTCCCAAGAACAGAAGTGAAGCCAAGAGTTGAAGTCTTGAAGCCCCGAGGAAGTTATCTTAGGCGTACAAAAGCAAAAGTCCCCATTTTCACCCGTTTTCAATCGTGATCTGTTTTAATACTCTTATAATGTCCTAATAATTATAATTATACTCTTGTTAAAAGCTTTTAGCTTAAAATCCACTCGTTATTCACTTTTGATCCTTAACTGTTATACTACCAGTATTAAGTCTGTTACAATCTATTTTCCCAACATGGTAGTTATCATTCGAGCATTCGGTGTGCTCTGTTTGAAGCTTTAAATGGAAGGAAATGTAGGTCGCTTGTTCTATGGGTAGAGATTAGAGATAGCAGTTTGACTGGACTTGAGTTAGTACAAGGAACGACTGATAAGGTAGTGTTGGTAAAGGAAAAGCCCTAAGCGGCGGGAGATCATCAAAAGAGTTATGTTGATTATAGGCGTAAGCCGTTAGAGTTTGAGGGGGGGATTGTTTATTGTTAAAGGTGACGCCTTGAAAGGGCGTAGTTCGTTTTGGAAAGAAAGGTAAGATAGTACTAAGATATATAGGACCGTTTGAGATCCTTGAAAAGATTGGCCTTGTAGTTTATAGATTAAGATTACCTGAGGAGTTAAATAGTGTACATGGCAAATTCCACGTGTCAAATTTGAAGAAGTGTTTGGTAGATGCTAATCTGCATGTGCCATTGAGTGAAATCAAGGTCAACAAGACTCTTTGTTTTGTTGAGGAACCCATAGGGATTATGGACCGTGAAGTCAAGAGGTTAAATGTAGCAGGATGGTGATATTTAAGGTTCGTTTGGGCTCGAAGCAAGGTCTTTAGGACTTCAAGTAAATCGAGTATCCACACTTGTTCATTGAGAAAGATATTATTGGAAGTATTAGTTAAAGATGGGTACGTAAGGTTTCTGGTAGGCCTTAGTACGCCCGTAAATGTTTTGTGTGGTTTTGGTTAAATTTATATTATGAATAAACTCGAAGTCGAGCCGATTCTTCAAAAACGTTGAACTTTGTAACAACTTATAACTTGGTTTCAAGACAGTTCTTGTTTGATGAGTTGCGAGGCCGAGTTGTAAATGACGTTGTTACACAACTTAAGGTTTTTGACGAGTTTCCTCGGTGACGGGCGAGGTTCAAGTAGTTGGGTGTTTCTTTTCGTTTGAAGTGGTTATGCTGCTATGCGTATCCTCGGGTGGGCAAGCAAAGTTATTAGCAGTAAGATATCTCGTGAAAGTTAGATGAGATTCAAAGTGTGGTCCTGAATTCACGTGGGAACGTGAGGACCATATGAAGGTTAAGTATCCCCAATTGTTTGATGTTATTACTGGTGAATCTAGTAGTTAAATCTCGGGACGAGATTTCCTAAAGGAGGGGATACTGTGACAACCGTGTCTTGAGCAGGTTAGTCAAACCTTTAGAATTGACTAATATATCTTTATGTGTTATAATTATGTGTTTATGTGATTCTATGTAAGAATGATTATCCATCTATGGAGCGTGATCGTCTCATTGGGATTGGATTTGTGTTGGATTTTGTGGAGTTCATTTCGTTCACTTTTGGTGACAAGGAAATGATTTAGTGATTTATCGTGTAAGTATTATTACGTATAGGTATTTATGTGTGCTAAGTGGTTTGAGAAGGTGCTTGTTATCATTTTGAGGTGTATGGGCATCTCATTTTGAGTGTGTTTGAGTTTGGTGTTAAGTATTCCATTTGTTCACGTGTGGTGATAATGGAAATGAATGACGTGTTGCATGCATTGCTACGTCAATATTTGGATTATTGAGTGTTAAGCGTTTATGGAAAATATGTTATATTGGAAGTGAATGAAGTGGGTGACATATGGAAGTTTGTAGCAAACTTTCTAAAAATAGAAAGTGAAATGGTGAAACAAAAGTTATTTTTAGAAAGTTAAGAAGTTGCGTTTAAGTAAAAAGGTTTACCCAAACTAGCTTAGGTTTTTATAAAAATATAAGGTAATGAAGTAAATTAGTTAATTAATAATTTAATAAAAAAAGGTTTGATTTTTTATTTTATTATTATTTTTAGATTATTTTTTTAAGGGTTTTGTCGTCTGCTGTTTCTTTTTAAGGTTTGGTTGTTCCTCTTTTTGTCACCATGCCTGCTCAACGTTCTAATGAAGACCAAGCTGTTCGTATTTCTAAATCTATTTTTGTAACCAATTTTCCTGATAATCTGGGTCGAAGGAATTGGGAAGGTTTACGAGGGTATGGAAGGTGATAGACCGTTTTATTCCTAATCGTAGATCCAAAGCAGGTAAACGTTTGCTTTGTCAGGTTTATTCGTGTTAACGATTAGATCGTTTTGGCGTGGCAATCTTTTGTCCGATTGGATTGTCGTTTCCAGCTCATGCCAATGTTGCCTTTTTAACGTGCAAACAAACCTGTAAAACCATCGGGCCTTCCTCAATTCCAATGCGCAATGGTTACATTGGGTGCATTTGTTTCTGCAGCTAGAGACCTTTCCACCATTGATTGCCTCTGTTGCCCGATCTTCCACCGGCGTTGGTATTGATGATTCCTTGTTGATGAAACCGTGACCTCTCATGTCCATGTCATGGGGCGTTGTGAAAGATAGTAACCTCCATTCCTAACCTACGGATTCTATTATCTAAGAAGGTTTTGAGCAAGTGAAGCTGTTCTATTAGGTGGGTTATGGGTGTTGATAGAATTGGATAACGAGGGTTCTAAGCAAAAGTTTTTGGATCATGTAGGCGTTAACTCTTGGTTCTGTACGCTTCTTAATGCCTATAATGATTTTGTTAGTGATGAACGTGTTGTTTGGGTGGACATTGAAGGTATCCCACTTCATGTTTGGTCTCGAGAAACGTTTGCCAAGATTGGTAACAAATGGGGCGAGGCTTTGGATATCGAGGATAATTTTGGCTCCTCTTTTGCTCGTAAGCGGTTGTGCATCTTAACGAAACAACCAGAATCTATATTGGAGAAATTCAAGGTGATTTTTAAAGGTAAGGTGTTTGTGGCTCGGGCGAAGGAACTTTTTACTTGGAATCCGAGTTTTTATGAACCTAAGAGTCCTGTTTATACCTCGATGACGAATCAAAGCATGGCGCTAGAATTCTTAATGATGGGGCGCAGAATAGTGATGTCGAGTCAGATGATGAATGTAATGTGGATGGTGTTTCCGAGACAGTTTTCAGTGATAATGTGGATGAATGTAATGTTGATGGTCATGGTAAGGAGACGGACAAACAACAATCAAAGGATCCGTTTGGTTTTTATGATTTATTGAATAAACTTCCCGCTAAAGGCGTTCGTGATGCGAGTACCTCTTTATCGCATCCTCCTGGTTTTACCCCTAAAACTTCTGTGACGCACGCTAATGTTGGTGAGATTTGTGAAGATGGTCCTACTAATGGAGAAGACATGGTGAATATGCCTAGGGTGGATGCTAAGGTTAATGACCATTTCGATAGGAGGACCACGATTCCTCTATGTAAGAATCAGTTTCTTCCTTTTCACATAAAGTTCATAACGGTGGCTCTATTCTTGACATTTTGGATGACATGGTTCGGGTTGGACATTCTATGGGTTATAATTTGGATGGGTGTTTGAAAGATATGGAACGCATTATTGGCTCACAAGGAGATGAAGATGTTCTTAAATGAATATTCTTTCTCTCAATATTCAAGGTCTTGGGCACAAACGAAAAGGAGTGGGTTAAGGAGTTAAATTGTAAGCATAGGATCAATTTTTTAGCGTTGCAAGAGACAAAGATGGATTGTATTTCTCATATGGACGTAAAGTCCCTATGGGGAAATTCGAACTTTGATTTTGTTGCCAGTGACTCATTAGGGAATTCTGGTGGTATTCTTTGTATTTGGGAGGCTTCTATCTTCAAGAAAGATGGCGCTACTATTTCTGATAATTTTATAGCTATTTACGGCACATGGTTACCTCGTAATGTCAAGATTCTTTTGGTGGCGGTTTACGCTCCTCAACAGCCTGGTAGCAAAAGGGCTCTTTGGGATTTTTTATCTAATCTTGTACGGAGATGGAACGGCGAAGCTATTATAATGGTGACTTTAATGACGTTCTGAACTATGGATGAAAGACGTTGGTTCGTCCTTTCATGCTTACTAGTGCACGGTGTTTCATCCGTTTATGTGTCTCTGGATCTTGTGGATATCAAGTTTGGAAGGGGTTTTTTTTTTTTGTTCCGTTTACTGGTCGATTCCCTCAGCCTCCAAAATGAGTAAATTAGATCGCTTTCTTGTTACGGAAGGTATTATCTCGCTTTATCCGTCTATTTCAGCTTTGTGTCTTGACCGTCACTTGTCCGATCATCGTCCTATTCTTTTGAGGGAAGTTTCGTCTGATTTTGGCGCTCCGTTCGTCTATCATTCTTGGTGTAAGAGATGGAGGGTTTTGATTCGATAGTGGAGCATGCGTGGTTTGTCTTTTCGCATTTGTGGAAATTTGCTATGTTATGTCAACGAAGAAATTGCAAGACCATTAATTCTATTATTCGTTTATGGGTTAAAGATAAAAAGTTTCATCTTCATAACGCAAAGAATTCTCTACAGAATGATTTGATCTCTATTGATAAAGACTTGGAAAGGGGAAACGTTTCTGATGACATCCTTCTCAATCGGATGGATCTAAACCGACGGCTGCAGATATTAAACCTTTTTGGAGGTTAAGGATCTGTTCAAAAATCTAAAATCAAAATGGCTAATCGAAGGAGATGAAAAATCCTAAATTCCTTTCATGGTATTTATGAATAAGAAAAGGTCTCATTGTTGATTCGTGTGTTTTTTCGTTGAGGCACTTGGTGTACCTGATCGAGTATGTGAAGGAGGCAATTTTAAGAATCACTTTGAATGTTCGATTTCAGCAACCGTGTGATGATCGTCTCAAACTTAATGCCTTTCATAATCGGTTGTCTTCGGATCAGGTGGATGAGCTGGATAGGGCAGTATCGAGGGATGAAATTCGTAGGGCTGTTTGGAACTGTGGCGAGAATAAGTCTCCTGGCCCCGATGGTTATACATTTGAATTTTTTAGAAAGTATTAGAGTCTCGTCGGGGCGGATTTTTGCGATGCGGTCGACTATTTTTTTTAAGTCTGGTACGATTTCCAAGGGGGTGTAACTCGTCTTTCATCGCCTAATTCTAAAGTTAATGAATGCTAAGTTCGTTAATGATTTTTTCGGCCCTATCAGTATGATTGGATGTGATTATAGGTGATCACAAAAGTCTTAGCAAATCGATTTGGCTACTGTTATATCCGATTAGTTATTCCGCGACTCAATCGGCACTTTGTGCTGGAAAGACAATATTGGACGGTCCTTTTTATCTTAAATGACTTCAACTGGTGTAAGCGTAAAGGAAGCAAGCTATGTTTTTTAAGGTTGATTTGCTAAGCGTAAATTCGGTTCGGGGGAATATCTCTTGGATATTCTTTCTAGCGTTTGGTTTGGGCGAATGTTGTAGGTGGATCCTGGTACTTTTTACTTCTCCATGGCTTCCATATTTGGTTAATGTAGCCCAACGTACGAGTTCCCTTTTGTGTGGGTTTAATAAAAACAAGGTGATACGTGCCCTTTATCTTTTCAATTCTTATTATGGAGTCATTACATATCTCTTCTCCCGTGTTGTTTGACGATGGGCTGTTTTTTAAAGGTTTTAATTGCAATGGCTCGGATAAGTATTTTCTCATCTTTTTTATGCTAACGATGCCATGTTCATTTGAGAGTGGTCCGAACAGAACTTACATAATATTGTTATAGTTCTTAATTGCTTCATCTTGCTCGGGGTCCTTAAGATCAACATTGCTAAGAGCCAAGTCTTGGGTGTCGGGGTTTCTCAAAATGTTGTTTTGCAGGCGGCGAATAGGATCGGGTGTGCTGTTTTGAACACTCCTTTTCGTTATCTTGGTGTGACGGTTGGGGAGATATGTCTTTGAAGTCGGCTTGGGTTTGGCTGGTGAACAAACTCCAACCCGTTATCTAAGATGGAAGGTTAAAACCCTTTCCAAGGCGGCAGATTGACCCTTCTCAAATCCGTTCTCGGGGGCCTCTCCATTTATTATAGTGTCCAATCTTTAAGGTCCAAAAGTCGTGTTGAAGACTATGGAATCTATCCGTAGTAATTCTTCACGTGTTGATTCTTCGGATAGAAAGATTTCGTGGGTAGTTTGGACATTGTCTTAGCGTCCAAACTGAACGGGTGGTCTTGTGTCCTCGAGTTTCTTCGCGTTGAAACGGCACTTTTGTGAAGTGGGTGTGGCGCTTCATTCTGGCGATGGCTCTTAAAGTGTAAGTTATTCAAGCGATTTATGGCTCAAAGTTTGATCTTCATGTGACCGATCAACCCTCGATTTGGTGCTCTATTTTACGTGAAGTAAAATCTTTGAAAGATTCTGGTTTTGATTTTTCTTCCGCATTTGTAAAACCGGATGGGACGGGTCTTGTACTAGTTTTTGGCATGATATATGGTTAGCTGATGCCCCTCTTTGTGTTCAGTTTCCCCGTTTGTTTGCTCTCGAATTGGATAAGGAGATTGTGGTGGCTAATAAAATGGGAGCTTCTTCGGTCTCAGCTTCTTTTCGTCGAGACGTGCGTGATGGAGCTGAGCGGCAGCAGTGGGATGACCTTTCTTCAATTCTGAACTCGGTTGTCCTCTCGTCTTCCAAAGATAGGTGGACTTGTGATTTGTCGGGAGATGGAGAGTTCAAGGTTAAAGTCATCAGAAACTTTATTGATGACTTGTTTCTCCCTTCGTCGGATGTTGAAACGAGATGGGTTAAATTCATTCTATTAAAGTTAAATGTTTTTTCTGGCGTGCTCGTCGTGATGGTACCTACTAATCAATCTAGCCGTAGAGGTGTTTTGTTGATTCCCATATGTGTCTCTTTGTAATGCTGCTATGGAGGATGTTCAGCATGTTTTCTTTCGATGTGACGTGGCTTCGGTTGTTCTTCGTAAAATTTGTCGTGGTGAGGTATTATGATGGCAGGAGATTTGTTCTTCTCGGAATGGGATTCATGGTTCTTATCCTTTCGGCTTTCGTTCCGTCTCAAGTCTATTTAGAAGTGTTTTTTATGTCTTGTGGCGGATTTGGAGGCTTCGAAATCAGTTGGTCTTTGACGCTTCGCCTCCTAATCGTTCGACGATTTTTGATGACATTGTTTCTTGGTCCTTTTTATGGTGTTCTAGTAGATGTAATAGGGTTTTTTCTTGGGAGTATTGGTTAAAAAAACCCCTATCTTATTTCTTTGTAATGTCTTTCTAGCTCCTTGCTAGTTTTTTAATAAAGTTGCCGTTAAAAAAAAATTATACGTATATGTATTTTTGTGTTAGTGATTTAAGATAAGATTAGGTTTTGGAAGTTGGATTAATGTGGGAAAAATGACCTAATGAGCAGGGAATGAGTTTGTGAAAATATAATAGTTTTAATGAAATTTCTAAAATTAGTAAGTATTTTGGTGAAATAAAAGTTATTTTTAGAAAGTAATTTATAAGCAAAATGGTTTACCAAATTATCTTGGGTTTTTATAAAAACTTGAGGTATTAAAGGTAATTAATTAATTGATAAAAGATAAAAAAAAAATTATACATGAATAGTAAAATACGGATTTTAGGGAAAAAAAGGAAAAAAAGGAAAATCAAAGCCCAATTTAACTAGGACTCTAATTAGGGAATTTTGTATCCTATATATACTAACCCATAATACCCTAAGAAAGAAATTTTCCTCCCTTCCTCTTGCATTAGTCGGCCGAATACCTCAAGAAAAGAAGAAGAAAAATTAAGGTTTTGATTTTGTGAAGAAAACAAGCTTTAAGGTATGTTTAGTTTTCTCAATTAGTTTAATTATTGATTTAATTTATGTAACAAGAGTTATGTGGATCTATGGTTTTTCATATATCTTTAAATTAAAGTTTATAATCTAATTAGGTTCTTAGTAATCAATTAGATGCGAGTGGTTATATCCGTTAGGGTTTAGATCGCGTTAGAACTTGATTTAGATTGGGGAAGAATTTAGGGCTGTATTGTTTGGCTGATATCTCAATGATGGTAATAGCTTTTATCAAGTTTTCAGTGTCTATGATGTAGCTCAGAGAGTCTAGTTTCCAGAACATTCGGCCTTGAAGGTTTTTAAGGTCGGGAAGTCATTCAAACGTTGGTTGCAAGAAAAGTTATTAAACCAGTAAATACGGGTTAGATTTAGGTCAGATTTTGAGGTATAAAACCCCTACTTAAAATTCATATTTAGCTTAGCCCTTCTACAGGATTTTAGTCTATGTGTCTTTTAGAAATCCCCCTAAGGAGAGCTTCTGATTTGGAGTCTAAGTATGATTTTTAAGTCCAAATTTTTAGTGTGCAATCATATCCGAATTAGGACTGTTTTGAAGTTTGATTTTCTTAGGAGTACTTATGCATGTAAATGGATCTTGGGAATCATGAGGTAGTTAATATACTCATAAATGAACATAGGTGATTTTTGGTATGAATTATGGAGGTCAGTAAGTAGAGGTTTTGAGTACGTTAAGTCACATTAAAATTCTGTAGTTTTGAACAAATTGTGACTAACTAGTGAAACTTGTTAATGAAGTGGTTAAAGTTGGGTATGGTGTTAGGGTGACCCATGGGGTTAATAGAATGCCTTATACATCCATCATATGATTGTTACATGTTCATTAAACTTTTGGCTTAGTAGCGTGTAACACGAGTTATTTTGTTGTTTAGATTTGTGCTAGTCGTTTGTGAAGCTTTTGTTGGAATCTTTTGGAAAGGTAAGCAAAGGTGAGTTTCATAGCCCCTTTTCTCATGTTATTTTGGGGTGAGAATGATGCTTGTCTTGTCTTGTTTTGTTTTGCTTGTTTTGTTTTGTCTTGTCTTGTTGATGTTGTTATGTTGTGAGATTTGGAGCGGGGGTAACGTTCCTACCTAGTGTTATGAGATGTGACTTCGCCTACTTTGTGGGTAAGATCCTTAGAGGTGATCAACTCTTTGTGATATTGTGACTTCGGTACCAAGAGTCTAGAATTAGGATTTGTATTCCTTTCTATGACTATTAGTGGAGTGGCAAGGTACGCCTACCTCATTGTTTTGGTATGCTTATGGATCGTGGCATCGTTCGTCCGTTGTTGTACTTGTTTGTCAGAATTGTTTTGTAATTGCCGCGCTATTGAAAGTTTATTTTGGATTTTGTTGTATGTCGTAAACCTATGATTCTTGCTCAACTTTATGTTGACGTTTTAAGCATCATTTCAGGTAAGCTTAATGGTGCTAATTAGAGCGAAGTGGCTAGAAAGACCGAGGATGCATGAGTTTATTTATGCTTTCTGTTTGAATAAATGCGTTTGCATGAATTGTTTGGATTATGTTTTGCATGTCATTTATTAACGAGACCTCTTTCTCATTAATAAAGACGCCATTAGGTTTTGGGTATTGTTATGAAACTTTATGTCTTTGCTTTACTTTAGTTTTCATTTTAGTATTCTCTATATAGACACCATGTGTTGTGATGATATCCATTCTCGTTACGCCTCGCGTTTCTGCCTTGGAGAGGTGTGACATAACATACCATGAGGCATACACCTAGGTGTAACAAACTCACAAACAGAATCCTTAACATGTGATCTTGAGGCAAAAACCTAGATGTAAGAGAGTCACAAACAAATTCCTTAGCAGTTGTACTAGAATCATTCAAATGCTACACTGGTACCAGGCTTAGTAATATATTCTATTGTTGCCCTAACCTGTGGTGGTGGCCTTTGGTAAGAGTTTAAGCCGTAACACCATGTTTTATATATACCTCAGGTAACTTATAACTTCTAACAAGGGTAGCCAGGCAACATACATCCTCCTCACATGCCAAAGCATACAACCCTTCATCTAGAGTACTAACCGGTCTTAGACAATTATAGAACAGGGGCTCAAACTCACCTGTATAACCTAATTGAAGAACCATCCTATTCATCGCAATCACAGTAAATAAATTTATATTGACCATATCAAATATGTCGACATAACCATCGATATATCTTCTCCATGGATAACTTTGAAAACTTCCACCATGATGTATTCGAATCGAAAATATTGGGCGCATTATCTGAAAATCAAAATCAAAAATTAACTTCATAAATCGACAATAAAACAATTTGTGAAAAAATAAACTTTAAGCAAAAGGGCTTCAAATCATTACCATATGCCAATTCAAGATCTTTAATTAGTCGCTCGGTGGTGTTCGTCCACTTTCTTTTGCGAAGCTTTCATCCTATTAACACCATTACATGTAGGATTTGAATGTAGAAAAAATTGTTAGGTCTGGGTTGTGAGAGAGTTGGAAATGGATTTGGGCGGGAATAATCTTGTGAAATGATAGGGATCAGAGGTGTAGGGGAAGTGAATAGTTAAAAATTAATGTTGATGGGATGTGAAGTGTACAAGTGTAACAAAAAACATGTACAAGGGACCAACGGTGCAACAAAGTTTTTATGAGAAATTACCATAATACCCATCACTAACGGAGACACATAACGACCGTTCATCCCTTGTGTAACACCCCCATTTTTACATATAGCAGCGGAAGCTAATCTGGGGTATTACTTCATGGATACAACAATCATAATCATAGAAAACGACTCAAAAGAGACGTTTGTTCAAAAGATACGTTATCATTCATTTAAAATCAGAGTTTTACAAAGGCAGGTCCCAAAATCTAGAAACATAAAATGTGAATGATAACAAGTTTTAGCCATCTTCAAGTCCATGCCACTCCATGCCATAAGTTGCTCAATTACCTGGGATAAACATGCATAAAAAGAAGGGTCAACACAAAGGTTGAGTGAAATTCATAGGTTTGATATGTAATAGTTGAATACAAGTTATCATAATGGAAATATTGGTATTGCAGGGATAATTATCATGGAGAACATTATTATCATGGAGAACAGTATTATCATGGAGAACAGTATTATTACCCTAAACTCATGAATCACATAAAGAGATATTGGGAGATATTACCCAAAGAGATATTAAAGAGATATTGGGAGATACTACCCAAAGAGATATTAAAGAGATATTGGGAGATACTACCCAAAGAGATATTTAAGAGATATTGGGAGATATTACCCAAATAGATATTAAAGAGATATTGGGAGATACTACCCAAATAGATATTAAAGAGATATTGGGAGATATTACCCAAATAGATATTTTCATGTACTTAGGCAATAATATATCAGGATAGCATATAGTTTAGAAAACACTTGTATTCATGGTTTATAGCAGGTATTACAGGTTTATAAAGTATTTAAAAGATTGAAATGTGAGGTTATGAACTCATTAAGTCTTTGAAAAGTAATCACATTGTTATAAGATAAATGAGTATGTAAAAGAGTTTGTAACAAGCATGTATCCCCCTCGCGGGTTTATAAAACATGTAAATAAGTAAAGGCGAGGTTATGAACTTCACCTGATAGGTAGTTGTAATAAATATTCCAAAATGAAAGCTGACGACCTTATCACAATCTTAACAGGGAAGGTTGATATAGCAAATGATAGTAAACAGCCACGTCACGCAACCTGAGTAAATATGTCAAGTCTTAGGTAGATTGTACTCTAGAACTTTGGTTCAGAGAGTCTAATATTGTTATGAGTTTGATTGGAAAGTTTGGAATTATTGTATCACCGTTCGGGCCATCATAATTCAGAAGTCATTCAGTAAACGTTTGAGGAGCTAGGGCACTTTAAATCGTAAACCCAACAACTCAGTCAGAACGTAATACCAAGATGAAACCCCTTAATATGAAGCTCCCTAGTATTGTGATACGATATAATCGGTTTTAAGCGTTTTGATCAATATCTGGAAATGATAAGCACGAGAAGCGTTAATTAAAGTTATGTCTTGTAAGGTTTTAAACATGTTTTTATACTTTTTCAAAATGTTACATTTTAGACCCTTGAGAATGAAAAATGGCAAAATATACCCTTGGAGTTTGCACTTTTACGAGTTTGGTCCTTCTAGTTTAAAAGATATACAAAGTAAACCTTGCACTTTGAAAAGTGACATGATAGACCCCTATAGTTATAACTTTGATAAAATGACATTTTCAGTCCTTTTAGTTATAAGTTTCAGAAAGTTACGATATATACCCCTTGCATGGAATACTTTTGCAAAACAAGTCCAAAATGCCATGCAAGCTTATTTTAAGTTTCTAAATGATATTAGCAGGTTATAGCTTGTTAATATAAGCTAAAATATGAAGGTTTAACATAACAAAAGTTTAAAATAACGATTCGTTAAGCTAGGAAGCAAAACGGGTTAAATTAGGGTTTCAAAACGTAAACGCGCGGGTTTTTAATTCAAATTCCTTCAAGACTTGATAAAGTGGTTATAATAACATTAGTTAAGCATGTTAGGATAGATATAACAACATTTAACATATAAATTTAGTTTTAAGATAAACATAAAATAGGGTTTCGGGTGTACGGTTTTGGATCAAAATGGAAAATGAGCATGAATTGTGTATATAAACTTTAACAGAGTTTATTTAGGAATCATATGAACATTATAAGATGTAAGAAGCAAAATGGAAACATCCAGAACCTGGGTTTGAGCTTATAGCTTGGAAATGGGTCAAAATTGGGACTTTTGCTTCACTTCTGATCTTGAGACTTCATAGGACCTCTTAAGAACTTCTTGAGCAAAGGATTGCTGCTATGATGGGTTATAGAAGAAGATGTGGGGGATGAGTTGAAATGAAGGGTTATGCACCCCTATTTATACTCGTTTGGAGTATTGGAGGCCAAGGGTGCTTAGAGATCTGGTTACGACATGTGGAGCAGCTAGAGGGTGATGTGGTGAAGCTACATGATGAGTCTTGAGGTCTAGAAACTAGCTTTGATGTGTTGTTTGAGTCCTTGTGGTGCCGCGGCTTATATGGTGCAAAAGGAAGAGATGTGGAGCTTTTTAAGGCCATGTGATGAGTTAAGGTGCTTGTAAGCAGCTTAGGTATGAAGGAGGTGCATCATCAAGGTGCTTGGATGCAATATAAACTCTTGAAATGGGTCAAAAAGAAAGAAAAGTGTACACGGGTTCATTTGAAGTGGGTTAGGGCACGGTTTGAGTTTTTGTGCTTGTATTTCGAGTACATTTGAGTTATAAGTGTGGATTAATGATCACAAGGTTTGTATTAAGGATTATAATCAAGAATTGATAGGTGGTTTGGGTTTAAAATGGGTGAAAATGAGTAAACGGGTTAAAAGTTCAAATTAGGGCACGTTTAGGGTTTCTTGGTTTTAATTCGTGTATAATGGTAATGAAATGATGAAATGATGATTGAATATGATTGATAATGTTGTAATATAAGTTATTACAACTTATTTGAGTGTTGGTTTAGGTTTATAATGGATAAAAACGAAGAAACGGGTCACGGTTTAGTATTTTGCTCGGGTTAGGGTTTCTAACTTAGATTTCTTGTAATTTCATGAAATGAGAATGAATATGGATTATAAATGAGGTATATGACTTGCTTGTAACTTGTACTCGATGGATTGTACAAGTTTCCTTGGGAAAACGGAGGTAAAACGGTTATTTTGGATATCGTACTTGATGGCTTGTACATTATACTTTGGAAATTTGTACTTTGACTTGGAGGGAGTTTATATTTCAAATGAGATATTATATTACTTGTACACTATGCCTTTAGTAACTGTACATTCGCCATTAGATATTAACCTTTCATGGAATTAGTGTTTAGAGGTAAACGATAACGGTTTAAAGCCCGTTTTGATATAACGTTGCGAATGGTACATCATATGAGTAATGTAATTTGTAATAATGATATTAAGATATCGAATTGATATGTTATGATGTTTGCTTGACATATAAATAGATATAGAAGGCATAGGTAGGTTGCGTGAGCTCGTCTACTTTAGTTATGCGAGTTATATTGCATATTGAGATATTGGTAATGGAAGTAACGTAATAAAGCGAAAAATTTCCCCGTATAATTGTTATCATAATAAAATAGGTTGATTTTGCATTTGATGAAAATTCTGGGTTGTTATAGTCTCCACCCCTTATAGAAATCTCGTCCCGAGATTTAGTCGGATGTCGGAGAGATGTCAAGGAATGATTATGAATTTGTAAGAGAGTTGCTAATCATGTGGGATACCTATTTGGAAATGAACAGATGATAAAGGTAATAATGATAATGATTAAGTGAAGAAAAGGAATTATTTGTACAAACGAATTAAAAGAAACTTTGTTTGTACGTATGCTATATACTTAAGCCTACTTATTTATAATTTATCACTTATAAAGAAAAGCGTCCAAATCCTTTTAACTGAGAATTTATAAATAGTACATTAAATGGATAATGTACTTGGTAAAATGATATTAAGATATAGACTTGACATATTAGGATGTTTACATGATATAAACATAGATATATATGGCATTGATAGAGGTTGCGTGAGCTCGTTTACTTTAGAAATGTAAACTAGGTTACATAATATAATAAAAATGAAAAATATTCCCGTGAAAAAGGTTGTACTTAATATAGTAAGTAGATATTACATTGATGAAAATACTAGAAAATTATGGGTTGTTATAGTCCCCCAACCTTACAAAAATCTCATCCCGAGATTTAGTTGAGTGATGGAGTGATGGTTTGGAAATAGAAGTCCTTAGTTTTTGCAGTCCCTGGTCAGATGACCCACTTTGTTGCAAGTTTGACACTTGACAGTGCAAACTCCTGTGTGATGCAGGGTGCATCTTGTACACAAAGGAAGGTTTCCATGGTACCTTTTGTTTTCAGTATACCTTTTGTTCTCAGTTGGGGTGGCAGCATAAGTTCTGATAGTTTCTTGCCTTCTATTCTGCTGTTGGTGGTAATCATTATTACGGTTGTGATTGTTGTGGTTATTTTGATAGTTGTCGTTGTTGTGATTGTTGGAGTGGTTATTGTTGTTGCGATCATTGGGGTAGTTGTTGTTGTCGGTGGTGTTTCTTCTATCCTCAAACTTTCGTTTGTGATCATTGGTTTCTTGCGCAGAATTGTGTTTTATTACCTGCTCCATCAACCTCTGGGTTATGGTAATGGCTTCCTCCAGAGTTTGAGGTTTTGAAGCAGTAACATTTCCTTCAATACTTCTGGGTAATCCCCCGATAAAGACTTCCATAAGCTTCTCGGTGTTTGGTACCATGTTTGGGCATAAGACTGCTAATTCCTGGAATCTTCTAACGTAAGTTTTGAGATCATTTCCTTTCACAGCCAAGTTGTAAAATTCGTCTTCCATTTTCTTGACTTCAGTTCGAGGGCAATACTTATTGGTCAAGAGCCTTTTCAATTCGGTCCAGGTGATCCTGTTGGCTTGTTCTATCCCAATAGGTTGGGCGTATGCATTCCACCAGGACAAGGCGTCATCGGTTAGAGTACCAGTAGCAAATGTCACTCTGTCTTCCTCGACACACTTGCTACGAGAAAATACCGATTCAGTACGTTCAAACCAGCGGATGAGGCCAACAGCTCCTTCCGTACCATTGAAATAGGAAGGTTGACAACTCATAAACCCTTTGTAGTTACTTATTACATTCCTATTGGTATTTGCCATGGTAGCAGCTTGTGCTTCCAGAGCTGCAGCAATACCATCAGCAATCAGTTGCCGGATGGCAGCCTGAGTCATAGTTGGTGTTTCAGATGTTGATGTTCTCTTGGGAGGCATCTATTAATATATACAAGACAACATAGAATAAGAACCCATAAAATGATATAGTCATATCACAAGTTAAGGTATGAAAATTCTCATTATAATACAAAGACTTGTGATCATTCTTTGATATTACATTGCAGGATATAACAGAAAATTTTGGAATTTAAGACTTCCAGAGATAGATACAGAGATAATGGAGTGAGTGATCCAATAGAAGGCTTAGTGTTTCTAGGTACAAAGGTTTGAGAAAATCGGATGGTAAGAGAATCATAGTAATCCCGGATAAAGATATAAGTCATCATACTACAGGATATAGGATAGACAATTTCGACATACACAATTGGTATTATGAAACAACGAGGTATAACGGAATCACCACTGTATAAATAACTTGTCTATATAATTTACATAGCAAAATTTGACAAGTGTCATTATTCATACATCTAGTGGTTGGATTCTAGAAAGCTGTAAACGACACATATTTAATCTGGTGGTTCTCCCTTGTTGTTTTTGAGTTCTTGGATCTTGTTTAGAAGACTCTTGAACCTGGATAACCTTAATGATTATTTCCAGATATGAACATTATAACAAGTATCAGACTCATCAGGTTCCTTGGGGACTGGTTCACTTCTCAGTGGTCGTGGTATGATCCATAATGAGTTATCTAACTTCGCGAAGATAGACTCATCAAAGGGATAGTCTGGTGGTGGTGTAGTTGACCTAACCGGTGATGAAGATCCTACTGATGAAGATGGAGATACTGGAATGGGTGATTCAACAAGAGTCTCAGTGTCTTTAGGTGGTGAAATATCCTCGGGGGGAAAGAAATCTTGGGAATAGTCCGGTGAAGTCGGGGTATAGTTAGGAGCATTTGTAGAGGAAAAAGCATCCTTCACATCATAATCAAAAGGGATAGAAGGGTGGTGTACGAAGACATGACTGTATAACAACCCAGTGGAAATAACATAAGTTATTTATATAATAGTATAATAGTTATGTATTATCTGCTACGCAAATCTCTTACATACACTATTCGGGGACATGCAGTGGCACAGAGGATTTTCTTGGATGGAAAAAGTAGTTATAGTTTAGGTTTTACCCTTGTTCTCTATAACCATAAGCTCTGATACCAATCTGTAACACCCCCATTTTTGACATATAGCAGCGGAAGCTAATCTGGGGTATTACTTCATGGATCAACAGACATAATCATAGAAAACAACTCAAAAAAGACGTTTTGGAAAATTTAATTATCATTCAATATCATATTAAAGTTTTTCAAAAGAGGTCCCAAAATCTAGAAATGTAAAGTTTGAATGATAACAGTTTAGCCATCTTCAAGTTCGTGCCACTCCGTGCCATAGGTTGCTCAATTACCTGAGATAAACATGCTAAAAGGGTCAACACAAAGGTTGAGTGAAATTCATAGGTTTTCAGTTATAATAGTTAAGTACAAGTTCAATAGTGGGTTACGTTGTTATACACCCATAAGTGTAATAATTGCAATGAGTACAATTATTATGGAAAACAGTATTATCATGGAAAACAATATTATTTCCCTAAGCTTATGAATCACATATTTAAACTTAATAAAATCGAGAGCCTCTATCCGAAGACATACTGAGAGCTACTACCCAAAGAGATACTGGGAGCTACTACCCAAAGAGATACTGGGAGCTATTACCCAAAGAGATACTGGGAGCTATTACCCAAAGAGATACTGGGAGCTATTACCCAAAGAGATACTGGGAGCTATTACCCAAAGAGAGACTCGGATGTCTTATGGGAAAATACAGGTAACTTAGGCAATAATATATCAGGATAGCATATAGTTGGAAAAACACTTGTATTCATAGTTTATATCATGAATCCCCCATGGGATTTAGAAAACATATAAACATGGGACTATTAACAGTGATGGAACCATATCATATATCAAAATCACTTGTGATTAATTTGTATAAAACAAGAATGTATCCCCCTCGCGGGTTTATAAAACATGTAAATAAGTAAAGGCGAGGCTATGAACTTCACTAAGTCGTTAAAAAGTAATCACATTGTTATAAAATAAATGAGTATGTAAAAGAGTTTGTGAACAAGCATGTATCCTCCTCACGGGTTTATGAAATAGAAGATTCAAAAGTGAGGCTATAAACTCACCTTAACAGTACAGGGAAATCTGATTGATGACAAAAGTATATCAAGTGAAAATAACAGCTTCGTCACGCAACCTGAGGTGATATGTCAAGTCTTAGTGTGATAGTTTATGTTTCAAAATTTCATTTCAAAATTTCATAAAGTTTAACGTATATCTTTGATTTATTAAATTATAGAAATATTGTATCACTGTTCGGGCTATCATAATCCAGAGGCCATGTAGTATCGTTTGAGGAGCCAAGTCACTTTAAATCATAAACCCAGCAAACTCGTCAAAACAAAAACTCAAATGAAACCCTTCATATGAAATTCCCTAGTAACGTGATACGATAAGATTTTAAGTTTCTTCAAAAGTTAGTCGATGAAAAATTACGTTAAATATAAAACGTAATAATGCGTCAATTTATGATTAATAACGATAAATGTGTCGGGTTTTAATAAAATTAAATTTTATAATAATAATATATATTTTTATTATTTATATAAAAATATTATATTTTATAAGTTTAAGTTTGCAAAATTGGCAATATATACCCTTGGTTTATAAACTTTTACAACTTTAGTCCTTTATATATAATGTATATATAATTTAAACCTTTAGCTTTAAACTTGGCAAAATAGGTCCTTATAGTTATAACTTTAGAATAATGACATTTCAGCCCCTTTAGTTATAAATTTCAGAAAGTTACGATATATACCCCAATGCATGGAAATATTTGCAAAACAAGTCCAAAAAGTCATGCAAGCTTATTTTAAGATTCTAAAATGATATTCGCAGGTCATAGCTTATTAAAATAAGCTAAAATAAGATGTTCTAACGTAACAAAAGTTTAGAAAAAGGATTCGTTAGCTAGAAAATCAAAACGGGTCATTTTTGGGGTTTTAATAAAAAACACATGTGTTTGAGGATTCAAAGCTTCAAACAAGAGTTTATATATGATCTTAAGAGTATTATGAATATTTTAATACAAAATATAAGCTTATGGAACAAGATCTTAGGCTTACTTGAGCTAAAATGGGTCAAAATAGGGTTTTCGGGTTCGTACGCCTAGTAACGACTTCAAGGCTTCGTTTTTCTTGCTTCTTGGATTTTATTATGAGCTTAGGGACTTCTCTTGACCTTCCTTGATCTGAGTTAGAACTCCATTTGAGAGTGTATGAGTTTTTGAGGTGTGTTTGAATGGTTATGCATGTTTCGACTTATATAGTGTTCAAATAGCCTTGGTGCCTAAGTTTAGAGTCTTGCTTAGTATCCTAGGCTATCTTAGTTGAATCATGGAAGCTAGAATGATGAGTATTGAAGGCTAGAAGGGTAGCTAAGCAAAGTGGAAGGTTTTGGAGGTGTATGTGGGTTCGGTTGTAAAGGGGGTGACAAGGAGGTGATGTAGCAACTTAGAGGCCAAGTATTTTAGCAAGAAGGTGATGGAGGTGGTTGCTAGGTTGCTTGGTGATGTCATGGTGAGGTCATAAAGGTGCTTGGATGGGTGCTTGGTTTAAAGTGGGTCAAAATGGAATTATTTTTCCTAGATTCAGCCTTAGTTAATCTACTTTCCTTGAATTTTTCAGATTTTTAGGAATTAATTTAGTATTTTTAATCAATTTATTTTATTAAAATCGTTTTTAATTCATAATAAATAAAATAAAAGTAAAAAAAATATAATTTTTTTTAGAAAATTTTCTTTTATCATGTAGGACCTAGGAAAAATAAATTTGCTTTCGTAGGGTCAAAATTTTAGATTTCGATTTTTGAAAGAACGAGATTGAATCCCGTTCTCGTTTTTTAAGCTTAAATCACTTTCGTTTTTGGTCTAATTTTTTTTGTTCTTTCATTTTAGTCATTTAGGGTTAATTAAAAGTGAAATAATCATTTTAGGTTTAAATTTTGATAATTTAGGTTTTTAAGTCGCGTCCTTAACGTTTCGTTTTATGGTTGTAGACTTTAAAGTTGCTTTCGTTTGAGGGTTTCTTTACTTGTTTTTGCGTTTTTAATTGTAGAAATAGAATCTAATCAAATCTTTGATCATTCAAGCACCATTTTCAAACCTCGACTCGATTTTCAAATTCACGCCTCGTTGGGACATAACGACCCGGGAATCATACTTCCGGTTTACTACAATTGAGATTTTTGATTCTTACCCTTATATATTTATATATTTATAAGTATTATATATTTATTTATATATATATTTAAAAGGGTTGGTCAGAAGCCTGTCATTCTCCCTTATTGTTTTTGAGTTCTTGAATCTTGTTTAGAAGTACCCTAAATGAAGAACCTGATTATCCTAATGATTATTACTGAGATTAACATTATAAAACAAGTAATCTAACTCATCAGGTTCCTCAGGACTGGTTCACTTCCATGGTCGCGGTATGATCCATAATGAGTTATCTAACTCTGCGAAGATAGACTCATCAAAGGGATAGTCTGGTGGTGGTGTAGTTGACCTAACCGGTGATGAAGATCCTACTGATGAAGATGGAGATATTGAAATAGGTGATTCAACAGGAGTCTCAGTGTCTTTAGGTGGTGAAATATCCTTGGAAGGAAAGAAATCTCGGGAATAGTCCGGTGAAGTCGGGGTATAGTTAGGAGCATTTGTAGAGGAAAAAGCATCATCCATATCATAATCAAAAGAGATAGAAGGGTGGGTGTACGAAAACATGACTATATAACAACCCAGTGGAAATAACATAAGTTATTTTTATATAATATAATAGTATAGTGTATATCTGCCATGGAAATTTCTATACATTACTATTCTGGAAACTGTATTGGCAGAAGGACTTTCTAGGATGGAAAAAGTAATTATACTTTAGGTAATACCCCTGCACTCAATAACCAAGACTATGTATACCAATCATGTAACAACCCCCCATTTTTGAATAAATACAGCAGCGGAAGCCTAATCTGGGGTATTACTTCATGGATCAAAATACATAATCATAGAAAACGACTCATAAAGAGACGTTTTAAAAAATTTAGTTATCAATCAATATAATCAAGTTTTACAAAAAGCAGGTACCCAACGTCCTAGAAACATAAAGTTTGAATGAAAAAGTTTAGCCATCTTCAATGCCGTGCCACTCCGTGCAATAGTTGCATCAATTACCTGAATAAACCATCTAAAGGGTCATCACAATGGTTGAGTGAAAATTCCATAAGGTTTTATGAAATAGGTTGACTACAAGTTATCATAACTTTGGTTTGCATGTTATACACCCATAAGTGTAAATACATTATTATGAGTACAATTATATGCAAATAGTTTTGAAAACAAGATTCCATTATAAACAGTGGGTTACGTTTGTTTCAACCCATAAGTGTAATAATTGCAATGAGTACAATTATTATGGAAAATAGTGTTATTTCCCTAAGCTCATGAATCACAGATTTGAACTTAATAGAACCGGGAGCCTCTATCCGAAAACATACTAGGAGCTACTACCCAAAGAGATATTGGGAGCTACTACCCAAAGAGATATTGGGAGCTATTACCTAAAGAGATATTGGGAGTTATTACCCAAATAGATAACGGAGCTATTACCCAAAGAGATACTGGGAGCAATTACCCAAAGAGAGACTGTGATGTCTTATGGGAAAATGAAGGTAACCTAGACAATAATATATCAGGATCATAGTTTATAGCATGAATCTCCCATGGGATTTTAGAAAATATATAAAGATGTCACATATCAAAATCACTTGTTATAAAATAAACGAGTATGTAAAAGAGTTTGTGAACAAGCATGTATCCCCCTCGCGGGTTTATAAAACATTCAAAAGATTGAAATGCGAGGCTATGGACTCACCTTAACAGTACAGGGAAATCTGATTGATGCAAAATATATTAAGTGAAAGTAACTGCTTCGACACGCAACTGGGGTGATATGTCAAGTCTTTTATGTGGGAAGTTTATATTTCAAAACTTTACAGAGTTTAACGTATTACTTTGATTTAGTAATTTATGGAAATATTGTATCACTGTTCGGGCTATCATAATCCAGATGCCATGTAGTATTGTTTGAGGAGCCATGGCACTTTAAATCGTAAACCCAGCAAACTCGTCAAAACGAAAACTCAAATGAAACTCCTTATATGAAATTCCCTAGTAACGTGATACATTAAAGATTTTAAGTTTCTTCAAAAGTTAGTCGATGATAAATTACGTTAAATATATGACGTAATATGATATTATATGCGTCGATCGATGAAAATAACGACAATTGCGTCGGTTTTTAAACAAAATCTTGTTTATAATATTAACATAAATTTATAATTATATATAAAATTATTTCTATTTTATATTTTTAAGTTTGCAAAAATGGAAATATATACCCTTGGTTTATAAACTTTTACAAGTTTAGTCCTTTATATATAAAAATAATTTAAACCTTTAACTTTGAAACTTGGCAAAAAAAGTCCTTATAGTTATAACTTTAGAATAATGACATTTTCAGCCCCTTTAGTTATAAATTTAAGAAAGTCACAATATATACCCCTTCCATGGAAATAATTTACAAATCAAGTACAAAAAGCCATGCAAGCTTATTTTAAGATTCCAAATGATATTTGCAGGTTATAGCTTATTAAAATAAGTTAAAATAAGATGTTTTAACATAACAAAAGTTTAGAAAAAGGATTCGATAGCTAGAAAAACATAAATTGGGACCGTTTTTTAGGGTTTTAATCAAAAACACATGGGTTTGAGGATTCAAAGCTTCAAACAAGAGTTCATATATGATCTTAAGAGTATTATGAACATTCTAATACAGAGATTATAAGCTTATTGAACAAGATTTTGAGCTTACTTGAGCTAAAATGGTCGAAATAGGTTTTTGGTCGTAACGCCTAGTAATGACTCAAGCTTCATTTTTCTTGTTCTTGGCTTTCAAATTTTTACAGAGTTTCTTACACTTTGCTCCTTCCCTTGGACTCCTTGGATCTAGTTGTAAGACTCCATTTGAGTGGTGATGAATTTTTGATGTGTGATTTGAAATGGTTGTATGTTTCGGCTATATATAGTGGTAAATGACCCTTGGTGCCCAAGTTTTCTTGGTGTGGTGGCCAAGGTCTGTAGATTAATGACTAATGAACATCTATGGTGAGTCATGAAAGCTTAGGATGATGTGTAAGGGTGGGTAGGTTTTGGTTTACAAGTAGGTGGAAGACAAGGGGTGTTTGGTGTACATATGCTTGGTAGTACTTACAAGTTTGTGAAAAAGGTGCTTGTAAGCCTACTTAGTTGGTGGTGCTTGGTGATGTCAATAGAGGTGCTATGAAGTGCTTGGTTTCTGAAAAATGGGTAAAAATGAAGTAAAAGGGTGTCGGTTCATTTATTTTGGGTAGGGTTTAGGGTTTTTAATTTTGGATTATTGGTTAGGATTAGGGATAATTAGGGTTTAGGATTAGGTTTAGTGTTAGGATTAGGTTAGGATTACGGATTAAGGTTTATGATTAGGGTTTAGTTTTTAGGTTTAAGTGAAATTAGGGTTTTAGGGTTTCATTTAGGGTTTAAGGTTTTAAATTAGGGTTTTAGATTGACTTTAGGTTTAGTTTCGTGTTAGAGGATTAGTCATGCATTAAGTGCTTGTACCTTGTGTTAAAGTGGTGGTAAGAAACCAAAGTGATTTAGGAGGTAAAATGACCTAATTTGACTTTCTTGCATTATTGACTTGTACATTGAGCTTTAGAAAGTTGTAACTTGATTTAGGAGGGAAAAGATATTCAAATGTTATGCTATGATACTTGTACACATGCTTTAAAGGCTTGTACATTCATTTTATATGTATACATTACATATAATTAGGGTTTTGATATAAACGTTAACGTTTAATGCTTGTTTTGATATAACGTTTTGAAAAGTACGTTAAATGGATAATGTACTTGGTAAAATGATATTAAGATATAGACTTGACATATTAGGATGTTTACATGATATAAACATAGATATAGATGGCATTGATAGAGGTTGCGTGAGCTCGTTTACTTTAGAAATGTAAACTAGGTTACATAATGGAATGGAATAAAAACGAAAAATATTCCCGTGAAAAAGGTTGTACTTAATATAGTAAGTAGATATTATATTGATGAAAATACCTGAAAATTACGGGTTGTTATAAAAAAATATACACAATGCACATTAAGTGTCCACTTGACTTTTTCAAAGTCTTTTTTCTTCAACTTTGACCTTAATGATTTCTTCTTATGTTATATGATACTTGATGCAAGATATATTGAATGGATAGAGATTTGAATATATATTTTCGTTGGTTATAATTTTCGTTCATAATATATAACACAAACAAAAATATTTATGGTCAAAGTTGATGAAAAAAGACTTAAAAGATTCCATTGTGGACACTTAATATGGGACGGAGGGAGTATACACAATATTTTTGTTCATAAAAGAAATGTTTTAATACATTATAAAGATTTAAAATCAGGTTCCCCCCCTAAAAAAAAACCTTCTACACCAGATTTTACCTTCCCCACTACAAGGCAAAATGGGAGCGTCTACTAGGGGCGGCCCCCTGATAGGCAAGACAGCCCGCAGATATATCTGGGACCGCCAGGACCGCCCACAGGAAACGTTATCCTGTCCTGGCTATAAATACTACACTAGTCCTTGCAAATTTTCAGACTTATTTGCATAGATTTCTCAAATCTCTTTCTCTCCCTAAAATCCCCTTTCGTTCTCTAAATCTTTTGATCACTAACATAGTTTAATCTTGTTTCAAGTGATCCAGTCTCTTCTTCTTCCTTCTTCTATTAAGTGCAAGAGAAGAACACTCGTTTTTGCCAAGAAATGAAGTGCTATAAATTTGTGATTTCTTCCATCTTCTTCTAGATCTAAACCTCTATTGTTTGATCTTGTGTGATTGTGTAAATCCAGATAGTGTATAAATCTAAAAGTGTTGATTGAGTGTCGGTTAGTATTTTAGTCCTTAAAATACACTAGTGAAGTGGTAGATTGGTTCTAGCTAAGATTAGGACTCAACATTTAGCTTAGTGTCAGAAAATAATGTAAGCGACTTGTAAACGGTTTTCTCCACCTAAAGGGAGCTTGTTGACATAGTGAAATCTCGAGTCGGATACTTGGGGAGTAGATTAGGGCAAAGAAGAGCTTCATAGCCAAACCACTATAATTCTTGATGTTGTGGTTTGATCATTCTATCTCTTATCTTTTATTTACATCTTTTATTTATTGTTTGTATTGTGATTGAATTGTAAGTAGATTAGATATATTGGTTGTTCAAATTATTGATTGATATCACATATACTCGAATCAAGTGTTTTTATAAATAAAGTTTTAAAATGCCAATTAACCGGTAAACTATTCAACCCCCCTTCAAGTTTCCACAATTGGTATCAGGAGCCAAGGTCACTTAAGATTTTTAAAATACATTATATTTTAAAGCTTGGATCGATCCATGGATTCAGACAAATATCTAGAAGGGCAATCTATGCAAAGACTACCACTTTTCAAAAGTGATAGTTTTATTTATTGGAAAAATAGATTAGAAACATATGTGAATTCAAAAGATCTTGATCTTTGGCATGTTATTACTAACGGTGATTTTCAACCCATTCAAAATAATCTGGCAACCAAACTAGATGAGGTTGTCCTTTTTGAAAAACAAAATGATGATCTTAAGAATAGACTTGCGAAAAATAACGAGGCCAAAATGGCTATTTACAACGCTTTGCCTAGAAAAGAATATGAAAGAATTTTCATGTGTAATACGGCAAAAGAAATTTGGAAAACCTTGTTAATCACCCGTCAAGGTAATAGTCAAGTCAAAGATAACAAGATTGACCTTTTGGTACAAGAATATGAACAATTCGTCATTTCCAAAGACGGATCTATAGATAGTGCTTTTGCTAGGTTTAATACTATTATTACTAGTCTAAAAGCTCTTGATGAAGGTTACTCTAGTAAGAACTATGTTAGGAAGTTTCTTAGGGCTCTACATCCTAAATGGAGAGAAAAGGTCACGGCGATCGAAGAGTCAAAAGACTTGACATCACTATCACTTGGTGAACTCATCAGGAACATTAAAGTTCATGAGATGATCATCAAAAAAGATTTTGAAATAGTCAAAGCTAAAGGGGAAAGAAAATCTCTTGCTTTAAAGGCTAAGAAGGAATCTAGTTATGAAGAATGTTCGACTTCTGAAAGTGAAGACGAAGAATACGCCATGGCCGTTAGAGACTTCAAGAAGTTCTTCAAGAGAAAAGGAAGGTTCATAAGACAATCGAGGAATGACAAACAGACATTCCAAAGAAGCTAAGACAACAAGAACGGAAATAGTGATAGGAAATGTTTTAGCTGCGGTGATCCAAAACATCTTATCAGAGAATGTCCGAAACCACTAAAGGACAAGATCCAAAGAGCTTTTGTCATAGGTTCTTGGAGTGATAGTGGTGAGGAAGATGATGAAAAGGCTAAAGACAAAACATATCATATGGCTCACGCATCTAGGGAGGTACATTTCAAATCCTCTTACTTTAGTGATGAAAACTCATCAATAGATGACTTTATTTTAGATAGTGAGTATGATAAGTTATGCAAAATGAGTCTAAAAATAATCACTAAGAACAAACGATTAAAAGCGCTTAGAAATAGTTTAGAAAATGAAACTAGTGAGTTAAAAAAATTGTCTAAATTCGAGAGAAACAAGGAAGTTGATCTCGAATGTACAACATGTCAAATACGTAGAATTGACAACAAAAAATTAAAAGAGGAAGCTCTAAAGCCAACTCAATTTTAAAAAAGTACACGCTCGTTAAACGAAATGCTTAGTACTAAAAAATCCTTCGATGATAAATCGGGTCTTGGATTTAACTCATTTGAAGCATCAACAAGCGGGACTAAGGAAATAAAATTTGTGAAATCTCAAAATGAGACGTCTTCTGGTGGTGGCTCCCAAATTTCTGAGGGCGGCCCCATAATGGATAGACGGCCCCCAAAGCAAATCAGGGACCTCCGGTCTCTTCGTCAAAAAAAGAAAATTCTGTTTCTTTTCAAAAATCCATTTTAGGTCATAGACCAAAACATATAATGGTTAACAATGTTAAAATTCCCATTGCTAGTAATGATGAGGTTAAACGATTTTATAAACCTTCTCTAAAACCCAGAGTTAGATTTTCCAAACCAAACTTTAGGTCAAAAACTCCACATCCTAGAAGGGTCAATAATTCTTATCCTCGTTCTAAAACACCGCAACCAAAAAGAAACATTGGACGACAAAATCGTCCAAATAGTTTTCCCGTAACTTGGAATAACCTCCAACATCAAAGTTACATGCCATGGGGATTATTTCCTCCATTCCTACATCCCAACAAAATGCAACAATTGCAAGGGATGTTTATTGCTAACAACTTTAGACCTATGAGATATTGGGGACCAAACGTTTGAGTTATTGTGTTATATAATTAGATATGCCTTGGGATCGATTTGGAGCCCAACGAATGGATAAAAGATAGCGGATGCTCCAAACACATAACAGGAAATCAAAAGCTTTTCTCAACTTACAAGGCATACAATGGAGGTAATGTCATTTTTGGTAGTAATCTTCGCAGTAACATCATTGGCAAATGTACGATTTCTAACGACTCACTCAATATAGATAATGTAGAGCATGTAGATAATTTGAGATTTAATTTGCTAAGTGTAGGTGAAATATGTGATAATAAGTGTAAAGTAATATTCTCTGAACATGATAGTGAAATAACTAAGGACGGAAAAGTCATAGGCAGAGGTATTAGGAAAAGCGGCTTGTTTGTGATGAAATTAGGAAAGAAGCCGAAAGACAAAGTTTGTCTTACAACGATTGTAGAAAACTCCACTTTGTGGCATAGGATATTAGGTCACACAAATATGCTTCTAATTCAATCGTTGGCATCTAAGGAACTAGTTAGGAACTTACCTAAGATTAAGTTTGATCAACATTTTTATGATGCTTGCGAAATTGGTAAACAAGCTCACGCTAGTCACAAAGCTAAGAATATAGTCTCAACGACTAGATGTTTAGAACTTCTTCACATGGATGTTTTTGGTCCATCCACCGTACGGAGTTACGGAGGAAACCTCTACAACTTAGTCATAGTAGATGACTATTCTAGGTATACTTGGACAAGATTTCTTAAGAATAAAACCGAGGCTTTCGAGCAATTTGAAATCTTTAGTAGGAAAATACAAAATCAATTAGGATGTTCAATAATGTCAATTAGGATGGACCACTGTAGAAAATTTGATAATAAAGTGCAATTTGGAGAGTTTTGTAATGCCAACGGTATTATACATAACTTCTCGGCTCCACACACTCCAAAATCAAATGGTGTAGTAGAAAGGAAAAATAGGACTCTACAAAAATGAGTAGAACAATGTTGAATGAACAATCGTTACCATAAAAGTTTTGGTGTAACACCGTAAATACTTCAACCTACATCCTCAACCGAATCCTAATTAGAGCCATCTTAGAAAAAAATCCCTATGAACTCTTGAGAGGTAGGAAACCTACTCTTGATTACTTTAAAGTTTTTGGTAGAAAATGCTTCATTCTAAATACCAAAGACTACCTTACTAAGTTTGACATAAAGTCATACAAATGTGTCTTTTTAGGTTACTCCCTAAATAGTAAAGCCTACATCATCCTAAACAAACACACCATGAAAATCAAAGAATCACTCAATATGAAATTCGATGAAACTCCTCCACCCTCTAACCCTTGGTGGATGATGACTTAGATGACGAAGAAGCAATTAAGGTTACCGTTAGAAAAAGACATTAAGGATGAAACCTTAGAAATTAACAAAATAGTCAATATTAAGTAATCTAGGAACCATCTATTAGAAAATGTCATAGGAAATCTTAACCAAAGAACCCTTAGGTCTCAAGCTGAAACGCCCTTACTAGGATTTTTTTTACACCGAACAATTCCTGATATTGACCCTTGACTCTTACGTCATACCATTTTTAAAATTCTATCATGATTTTACTTTTGAAAGTATTCTCATGTCATAGTAGACTCAATTACCTTTCTAATGATATAAATAAATACTTCTAACTCCTTAAGAATCATTTTATACGTTCAAAACAAAATTGATAACAAACCGGGGTTTCTGAGGCCTTTAGCTGGCGGCTGGCCATCTCGGCCGGGGGCCGGCAGCCTTGGCCGGCGGCTGGATAGCCTTGGCCGATGGTTGGAAGGCTCAGAGGCCTTCCAGGCCGGCGGCTAAGCCCCCACGACCGGCGGCCGAGCCCAAATCAGCCACTTTTTGCGTTTTACTCATTTTTCATCCGAAAACTTTATTTCTAATCAATATGTACTAGACTCAACCTTAACCAAAGGCTTAATAACATACAACATACTTTCATATAAGTAAAGATTTGTTCTTGACCTGTACAACACCAAAATGGGTCAAACGATGCGATATGCCAAACACCCTTTAACTCCTTAAAACATAACATGTCTAATTGTTTATCACTCAAATCTGAGCTTACTTTTACATACACCAATGTTTAACATCCTATGGTGTTTCTTGGTAAAAGAGAGGGTAGGTAAGTAACTTAATTACCCATGAGCTCCACCAATAGCTAATCCGTAACCTTTAACCTTAAGCTTGATCTCACCTATATAAAAAGACATAAACGAAGCAACGTAAGCATAAAGCTTAGTGAGATAATGCATAAAACTAAAAATAAATTATAACATTAAAGCTATAAGAGTGCTTTGTTAAAACTTCACCGTTTAATTCTCATGGTACATATTAGCACTTTAGTTCCACAATGGAACACGTCTTTTCAAATTTTCTTCTAATCGGGAATAATACTTTGTAATCATACAAATCATCCCTTAAGGATGTCTTGAACAATTATTTGATTTACCATAGCTTTGTATACTCTTTTCTTCCGTATAGGACGTCTAGTCTCATTTTAGAAACGCATCATCCACATGATAGGCAATTCATCAACTTAGGATGTTTGGGTTCCATTACAGAACACATAAATGGACTATATTACATGTCATCCACTTAGGATGTCAAATGAGTTTTATAGTTATGCTATCGTCCACTTAGGATGTCTAAGTCCTCTTTAAGGACATATAACCATTCAAAGGCTAAGGCCATCCATTTAGGATGTCTAACTTCATTTGTGAAACACTTAAATCATAGTATTACACATGTCGTCCACCAAGGACGCCTAGACTCATTTTGAATCACATGTATACTCATTTTGAGTATACATTCAAATCATCTTTTAATGGCATTTAGAATAAGCATTAGTACATACTATATGTTAAAACGTATTTCTAAGACCCCCCGAGTCATTACAGGTTATTTTGACCCATCACACTGAATCACACATTTAAACTTTACATAACTATCTTTTTAGTCATATTACCCACATAGGATGCTAAGATAAGCAATGATAAGCCATGGATGTTATAAACGTAGTACTAAGACCACACAGATCATTACGAGTTATTTTGACCCGTTCGCTCTATTTCTCATATTACTCATATTAACTACTTCTTCAATCATGTCGCCCCCTTAGGACGTTAAGTGAACATTAATTCACTATTTATACTAAATATTGTGTTACTAGAACTGATATTTGCTAATTTATACATATATTTAAGGCTAAAATACCCTCATTTATGGCTTAATAAATAGAAAAAATGTGAATTTTAATTACATATATTATTAAATGTGTTATTTATTATTGTAGGCACGAAACAAAAGTATTTGAGCAAAAATACGGGATTACGAGCATTTATTGAAGTTTATTAAAGCCCGAGTAAAGGCAGAAGAAATAGGCCTAGCTCAAGCCCATTATGAGCCCAAACTAAGCCCATCAACAAGCAATTAATTGTTATTGCAAGTCCATTAAGAAAAAACCCAACAGGCCACAAAGCCCATTTAACTATAACCTAGCCCAACTTTTATTTTCTTGGTTATAAGATTGCAAAAGATACATACGGGAGGGGGAAAAGACATAGAGCGCCGCAACTATTTTCTTCTTCTTTGTTTTATTTTTTATTTTTAGATTATTTTTAATTTTAGTTAACTTTTGTAAGGAATTTTGATTTTTAAGGTATTAATCATCTTTATTTTTCTTGCATCTCTCATTAATTTCATGTATTTATTTTTATGTTTTAGCTAATCATTGTCTTTACCCATTTAATCTTTCTTTTTTATCTTATTTAATTTACTTTTTATAAGCTTTTCCTTTATTCCTTTATAAATCTCTTAATTTTATATTTTTATCTTATAAAGTTTTAATGTATTCTTGAAAAACATCATTTTTAACCATTAAATTTTATAAAGTTGTCATCTTTATTTTTAGAAAACTCATTTTGATGAACTCTTTTTATTAAAGTTTTAAATTTTTTGCATTTATATTATTAATTTAGTTTTAAAAATCAAGTTTTGTCATTTTAAGCTTTTTACTTATGAAAGTTACAAACTTTACATCCACTTAAATTCACATAAAGTTACGAGCTTTCGATGATTAGTTGAATATTAGCGGGTATTAAAGAGATTATAAGGATTTTAGCTGGCATTAAGGAGTATTTGGGTTTTGAACTATGGATTTCGGTTGATGTTTATATCTTTCGTTATTATTGCCGTCTCCAAATCCAATCCAGGTGCTTAGTAATCCCGTTCTTTATTTTTTTTATATGCCATGTTAGTTTAGTTATTTTTAGATTCTTTATTATGCATTTTGGCTTTATTAGGATGTTAGAGTTGACTTTTTATTATGATGTTTAGTTTAGTTAGATTCGCTATGCTTAGTTTTATTTTTATTTTTATGTCATTTTGTTTTATTAGGATGTTTAGTTATTCCCTAGCTTACTTTAGTTATTATTTGCCTTAGCTTCCTTTTCCCTTGCATTTTTAGTACATAATTCAAAAACCCTAAACCCCCTTTTACTAAGCATCAAACAAAACTTAACCAACGTATTTCAAATTCACCACTCCTTTAGAACGACAACCCGAGAGATCAATACTTGCCAAGATACTTTTGTATTAAGGTTTGTATAATCTTTCCAAACTTCATAAATAATTTTTGGTGGCCGAAATGACTGACATTAAAATGGCGTCGTTGCTGGGGAGTGGTGTACGACTTGTGTTAGTTGAGTCGAGTTAGTGCCTTAGTTTTTTTATTAAAAAAATTAAAAATTAATTAAAAAAATCTTCTTTTTCCTTTTAAGTGTTAATTATATTTCTCTTACTCTCTTATATCGTTTAATTCTTTATTTACTAAGAAATTATAAAAGAGCAAGTGGCAGAACTTGCCCGATATGTGGAATAAATGGAAAGACAAAATTTTTTTGGCCAATATAGTTGCTCATGTTCCGAGGGTCCTCAAAATGATAAAAATTATCCCAGTTGAAGCATGGTAGGGTCGGAAAACGAGTTTGTCTATCACCAAAATCCTTATTCATATAGTAAAACACCCAACTTCTTCAACCAACCCCCGCAATACCAGATCAAGACATACTCATGTGAGTTTTGTGGAGGTAGATCTCACCACAGTTTTGATTGTCAAATAGGGCACACACTTGTCTATGATCAGGTTTCATGTAATAATCAATATTTTGGTTTTGACCAATATCCATATTATTCTTCAAGTCTACCACAACAGTTTTACTGTTGTGAGGTTTGTGGAGGTCCCCACTATAGTTATAATTGTCAAGCTAGGAACCCGCTTGTCTATGAGCCTAATCCTTGTAACAATTATGGCATGCCTCATTTTGACCAGCCTCCACAGTACGAAATTGATCAGTCTCCCCTCAGGATTTAGATCTTTAAAAATGTGTTGACGATATGAAATTTCAATTAAATGAAATTATGGAGTTAATTCTTAGAAGGCAAATGCCTAATATTCCCGTTAACCTTATAGATCTTGAGGAGAGCGGTGATAATACGGAGGTGATCTTTGACGAGGAGCAATTTTTAAGACAACAAAGTACTGCTCAAGCCACACCTCCGACACTTGCAAACACACCACCCTTGCCTTGCACTGATGTTTTAGGAGATGAAAAAGTAGACACCGACTTACCTTTTCTAGAGCATTTACACACCCTTTCAATGGGGGATAGAGGAATTGACTTTAATCCTAGTGATATAGCAAGTTTACTTACCAATGACCCTATTCCAGACCCAAGGATGTTTGATGTATCCTTAGGTAATGATGATTCGGTGTCTAGATCGTTTGATGTGACTATATCAAATCCTTTATTTGACTTTGATGATAACTATACATTAAGAATTAACAATAAATTTTTTGATGATAAGTTTGAGGATCTGTGTAGCTTGGACCCCTTAAGGCAACAACGCCATTTTGATGTCAGTTGTTTCGGCCACCAAAAATTATTTATAATGTTTGGAAAGATTATACAAACCTTAATACAAAAGTATCTTGGCAAGTATTGATCTCCTGGGTTGTCGTTCTAAAGGAGTGATGAATTTGAAATACGTTGGTTAAGTTTTGTTTTATGCTTAGTAAAAGTAGGTTTAGGGTTTTTAAATTATGTACTAAAAATGCAAGGGAAAAGGAAGCTAAGGCAAATAATAACTAAAGTAAGCTAGAGAATAACTAAACATCCTAATAAAACAAAATGACATAAAAATAAAAATAAAACTAAGCATAGCGAATCTAACTTATACCTAACTCTATCATCTTTTGTTCTTCGCAAAGTTTTTCAAGTTTTGCAAACGCTCAGTCTCGCGAGTTAAGGGGAAATGTAGAGTGCAATACTCGGTCGAGTCATAATATCCTTTATTCTAGCTTAAGGTGGTGTTGTATCGCTTTTACCATCCAAACTTAACACTAAGTGATGGATGTGACCTTAAACCTAGAAGTAAGTAACCCTAGAGTCAAGCTAGAGACTCGAACAAAAACAAGCGCTTCTCGGGAGGAACCCGTGTTATCTTTAGATCTAAATAAGTAGCTTGCTACACTTAGGTTTATTTTGAGTAAGTTAGGATATTAGTATTAGTAATGAATAAGTTTGGGGGTGTTTTGTTTTCTTCGATGCTTTGTGGCTTTTTGTTTTGCTCGTAGGATTCCCTTTGATCGAGAAGACTTTCATGATTGTTTCTGCATTTCATCATCACTCATTCAGTCTCTGATCGATCTCACATTTATATCAGGGGGTCCTTAGTTCTGATCATATATCTTATGTTTTCCTTAAAGCATGCATTTCATTAATAATTGGCTTAGGGATTGCATTAGATGACTTTCTTACACTTAGAATTTTAGCATTGGTCTTTTATGTTCTAAGTGTAGGGGTGACACCCGAAAACTTTAGAACATTGAGGTCAATGTTCGGTTCTAAGTGTAGCGGGGTTTATATCAAAATGATCATATTTATGCCTATTTGTTTACCCCCACGCAACCTCATTTTGACCAAAACTATGTTTATTTTTGTAAAAAAAAGATCGTGTGTGATTGACTAATCCCTTAGGCTAAAATAAAGGAGATTATGACTCGACTGAGTCTAGCTTTCCCCTTAACTCGCGAGACTGAGCATTTGCAAAACTTGAAAAACTTTGCGAAGAACAAAAAATGATAGAGTTAGGTATAAGTTGGATGATAAAAAAGGAGTAGTTAGATCTCTTAAGAGCTCATAGAGGTAAATTATGACTTTTTGCTCCCACCAGCTAAATAAACACATCAAAACTTTTTTAGAAAATAAAGATGTTTGTTTTTCCTAAATTTTAGTTTTTAAAACATTTTTGGAAAACTTTAATAATCCACTCGCGGGATTATTTTAGCTTTTTGATCAAAATAAAATACATATCAAGGTTTCGTCAGTGTTGTGGGGAAATAATACAACCGTTTCCTGACGGCTCGCTCCCGTTGACTCGGATGTTAAAAGACCGTAGGACCCGAAACTCAACTATATATATATATATATATATATATATATATATATATATATATATATATATAATAATAATAATAATAATAATAATAACAACCAATAAAACAATCGTTTCCTGACGGCTCGCTCCCTTTGACTCGGATGTATAAAGGGTGGAGGAAAATAATAATAATAATCCAAGACCGAAATAAAAAAACCGTTTATTGACGGCTCGCTCCCGTTGACCCGGATGTATAAAGGGTTGAGGAAAATATAACCGGGGTCGAAATAAGACAACTGTTTCCTGACGTCTCGCTCCCGTTGACTCGGATGTTTAAAGGACCGAAAAAATTAACCAAAAAAAATAATAAATAAATAAAAATATTAATAAAGTTGAATTAGGGTCTGGAGTATCTAAATAAAGCTTCCGTCTCTGGATCAGTCGTTTGATTTTTTCGGAAGAAATAAAAAGGATACACCTAAATCGCGTCCAAAATTGAAACCTTCATATGTATCTTGTTTTCATCAAAAAGGGTTTTGTAGAAAGGAATTTTAAACTAAAAATTGTTAAAACCGGACAACTTTATAAAATAAGTACTTAAATTATGACAATAATTGTATCACTTTTTTTAGAAAACGAAATAAAAAATAGAGGAAATTACAAATAAAGGGAGTGAAAAGTTGGCTTACGCTTACACAATTTGCATTTATGGGTAGTGTTAGCATCTAAACTTGTACCTAACAATGATTTCGTTTTAAGCCCGGTATGAGGTTAGTAAAAATCGAGGATGATGATTCTTATCTCCTGGAGGCACCCAGTTTGTGTGCTTCCCGTTCTTAAGCGTTATCTATATCGTGAAAATAAAGTCAAGCATGCGGGTCACAAATAAAGTTTTAGTTATTAAAGAATAAGGGTCAAAATGGGGCATTATCGACTAACTGATTTTTTATATCCCCTTATTGAATATTTATCTGTTCTTGTTTGTTGTGGTACTTTATTCGTTTAAGGGATGAAATCATTTTTTGACTTAACTTAAGTAATAATAGTTGCTTGGGGGCAAGCAACGCTTAAGTGTAGGGGTATTTGATATTTGCTAATTTATACATATATTTAAGGCTAAAATACCTTCATTTATGGCATAATAAATAGCGAAAATGTGAATTTTAAGTGCATATATTCTTAAAAGTTGTTATTAATTATTGTAGGCACGGAACGATGATATTTGAGCAAAAATACAAGATTTCGAGCATTTATCAAAGATTATTAAAGCCCGAGTAAAGGCAGAAGAAATAGGCCCAGCTCAAGCCCATTATGAGCCCAAACTAAGCCCATCAACAAGCCATTAATTGTTATTGCAAGTTAATTAAGAAAAAAACCCAACAGGCCACAAAGCCCATTTAACTATAACCTAGCCCAACTTTTATTTTCTTGGTTATAAGATTGCCAAAGATACCTACGGGAGGGCAGAAAGACATAGAGCGCCACAACTATTTTCTTCTTCTTTGTTTTCTTTTTTTAGATTAGTTTTAATTTTAGTTAACTTTTGTAATGAATTTTGATTTTTAAGGTATTAATCATCTTTATTTTTCTTGCATCTCTAATTAATATCAAGTCTTTATTTTTATGTTTTAGCTAATCATTGTCTTTACCCATTTAATCTTTCTTTTTATCTCATTTAATCTACTTTTTATAAACTTTTCTTTTATTCCTTTATAAATCTCTTAATTTTATGTTTTTATCTTATAAAGTTTTAATCTTTTCTTGAAAAACATCATTTTTAACCATTAAATTTTATAAAGTTGTCATCTTTATTTTTAGAAAACTCATTTTGATGAACTCTTTTATTAAAGTTTTAAACTTTTTGCATTTATATTATTAATTTAGTTTTAAAAATCAAGTTTTGTCATTTTAAGCTTTTTACTTATGAAAGTCACAAACTTTACATCCACTTAAATTCAAATAAAGTTACGAGCTTTCGATGATTAGATGAATATTAGCGGGTATTAAGGAGATTTTAAGGATTTTAGCGGGCATTAAGGAGTATTTGGGTTTTGAACTATGAATTTTGGTTGAAGTTTATGTCTTTTGTTATTATCGCCATCTCCTAATCCAAACCTGGTGCTTACTAATCCTTTTCTTTATTTTTTATCTGCCATGTTAGTTTAGTTATTTTTAGATTCTTTATTATGCATTTTGGTTTATAAGGATGTTAAAGTTGACTTTTAATTATGATGTTTAGTTTAGTTAGATTCACTATGCTTAGTTTTATTTTTATTTTTATGTCATTTTGTTTTATTAGGATGTTTAGTTATTCCCTAGCTTACTTTAGTTATTATTTGCCTTAGCTTCCTTTTCCCTTGAATTTTTAGTACATAATTCAAAAACTGTAAACCCCCTTTTACTAAGCATCAAACAAAACTTAACCGACGTATTTCAAATTCACCACTCTTTTAGAACGACAACCCGGAATATTAGTCCATAATATTATTATCATTGTAATCGGGCCTAGCCCAATGGCTTTACTTATCCTACACGATTGTATTGTGTTATATACATATGGAATACATGGAGATCATGATGGGGAATAAAACCTAATTGTTATATGGTATGACATCCTCTAAAAACGATCCTTCTTAAACCCTAATTTTTTTTCTGCATCGCCTGCTTCTACAATTGCTTGGCTTGCTTTCCTACTTCACATTCTTTTTCCTACTGCCTTTTCTCCTTCGTTATAGCCACATGACAGGTGAGACACCATCACAACCCAAACAACCAATCGATAAAGCATATTCGATTGCAAGCATCAAGGCGTGTATCCCCACACCCCTTGATCTTGATAAACTAAATTATAATTCATGGAGTGCCTTGTTTCAACGGTTTTGTCGCACCTACGAAGTGCATAAACATCTTGAAAAACCTCCCACCACCGCGCCATCTACCCTTGATCTGTTGCATGAAACTAACGACTCGTTAGTTGTCATGTGGATGGATTTGACTATCTCTCCCAAGCTTGTGGAGATGGTCGTTGATGTTGATTCGTCTGCATATGGTGTATGGACGCGACTCAAGGATCTTTTTCATAATAATAAAGATGCTCGAGTCACGCAACTTGATAATGAAATCCGTAACATGACCATTGGAAGCTCGTCCATCACGGACTTTTTTGAAGACATCAAATCAAAGGCTGACCGCCTTGCTAATCTTGACTCACTGGTGAAGGACACTAGCCTTGTGACCTATGTCGTGAATGGCATTCGAAGCAAGTATCCGGATGCCGCTCGTGTCATTCGTCTTCGAGAAAAAGCACCAACTTTTGATGAACTCTGGTTGATGATGTTGCTAGAAGAAAGTGATATGTCCACTCAGTCTGTTCGTTCCTCGCTACTACACACTTCATCATCTTTGTCGCCTACGGTGCTTGTTGCGTCTACTACCCCACCTGATAAAGCAACCACAATGAGTACGTCGGGTTTAGACGTGTGCCGTAACTTCCAGCGGGGTTCTTGCTCCTATGGCACCCGTTGTAAGTTCGTACATGGTGAGAACGACCTTCGACCTTGTCCTCCTGCCTTGGTTTCAACTACACAAGGACGGGGACAATCCAACACCTTGAACCGTTTGTCATAGGTTGTTCCTAATGTGGCGTCTAAAGCTACAACTTCTAATACAAATTGCATAAGTGGTGCTTCTGTTGTGGCCTAATCCCAATCTACTCAACCTATATATTCAGCCCAGGCCTAACCAACCCACATGGGTTATGTTTACTTCAATACAGGCTTGGGCTGCTTCCCACAGGCCCAACAAATTCCTATGACAGCCTACCAGCCGTAGTTACAGGCCCAACCACATGCGTTTGGTCCTACTGGTCCATTCCAGCTGGCCCAGATTGGTATTCAAACTTCTCAACCCCAACATGTTCCGCCTGGTCCATTCCAGCCGACACCGTATACGGTTGCACCTCAGATTCAACAATCAGGGAGCATGATGTTTCCGAATTATGCTATGTCATCATTGTATCTTCCTCAGGCTACTATGCTTCCACAAGCATTTCAAACGATGACTCTTCAATAGCCAAATTAGAACATGGATACTGGTGCGTCCTCTTACCTTTCCGAGAACACAAGTATGCTCACCTCTTTTAGCAATCCAAGCTTATATAAATTTGTATTTGTTGGTAATGGCCAACCTATACCTGTGACTCACATAGGCCATAGCCTTCTGCATACACCACATAAACCCCTTCACCTTCATCATGTTCTTGTCACGCCCAATATAATTAAAAACTTAATTTATGTTCGTCAATTCACTCGTGATAATAATGTATCTGTTGATTTTGATGCTAATGGTTTTTCTATGAAGGATTACCAGACCCGCCGGCTCCTTCTCCATTGTGATAGTACCGGCGATTTGTACCCTGTCACTCAACAACCATCCCCTACCGCTACATTTGCTTTGCTTTCCTTGAGCCCCACTACGTGGCACAGACGCCTTGGACACCCGAGTGAATATGTGCTTCATCGTTTAGAGTCTTCTCATTTTATTTCATGTAATAAGCCAAAGTTGTCCTCTTTGTGCCATGCTTGTCAATTAGGTAAACACACTAGGCTTCCTTTTTATCCAGTTATTAGTCAAAATTTGATTCTGTATTTGATATTATTCACTCTGATTTGTGGACATCCCCATCTTAAGTGAAAGTGGAATTAAATATTATGTTATTTTTTGGACCATTTCTCTCATTATGTTTGGGTGTATCCCTTACTTCGTAAATTTGACTTGTTTGATACCTTTGTTACTTTTCGCGCATATGTCACTAAACTATTTAATATTGATATTAAGGCTTTGCAATGTGACCATGGAGGTGAGTATGACAATACCCGCTTTCACAACCTTTTTGGCCAACATGGCATTCAGTTTCGGTTTTCCTGTCCCAAAACATCTCAACAAAATAGGAAATCAGAACGTATGCTACGTACCATTAACAACATCACTCGCACCCTACTTTTTCAAGCACATATACCTCCTTCATATTGGGTCGAAGCACTAAACATGGCCGCTCACCTTTTAAATATCATTCCCTCCACTGCCATCAATAATGAAATATCGTTTACTAAGCTTTATAACAAACCACCCACCTATGATCATTTACGAGTGTTTGGATGCCTTTTTTATCCACACATTTTCTTTGATCATAAACTTCAACCAAGATCCACGGCATGTGTCTTCCTTGGTTACCTGGCTTTACATCGCGGTTATCGTTGCCTTGATCTCTCAACCAACAAAATTATTATTTTCTGCCATGTTATTTTTGAAGAAGATCAATTTCCTTTTGGATCTATGACACCCGATCAACCACCATCCTATGATTTCTTATTACCTCCTCCGAATACCCAAGTACCTAATCCTCCTAATCACCATTTGTCTACTGGAACGCCTACACCTTCTATACACATCCCAACCCAACCGCATCCATCCCAGCTGGACACCACACCCAACCTCGGCCTGACTAATAAGCCTGTTACTCCAACCGAGCCCACTATGTCACACCCCGCCAAGGCGGAAACGCGAGGCGTAAACAAGAATAGATATCATCACAACACATGGTGTCTATATAAAGAAT
>BQNB010007742.1:44333-92472 GCA_026074375.1 Tanacetum coccineum | reverse complement strand
GCTTTCTTTTGATAGGAAATTCCATGAATGAGGACGTATGGTTTCCTTGATCAAGTGAAAAATTTGGTAACGAGTATGGAAGGTTCTTGATCCAAGCAAGCGGCGTCGTGTACTGTCTTAATGAATTTAGACGTCTATGTAAGCTAAACTCTAAATTTTTGAGTCTACGCGATTTAACTATCGCGGTTTAGGTATAAACCTATTAATGAGAAAAAAAATGTATAAACCTATTAATGAACAAAATGAGATAGATGAAGTAAACGAGGTGACCTGAAAATGTGGAAATGTCACAGTCTTCCCCCGTTAAATGAGGTTTGCCCTCAAAGCTTTAAGACGAATTGCTTGACAAAGGTACGGTCTTGATGAAGAGATGTGGGTACGCCTTCTTGAATTGATCTTCACGTTCCCATGTGAACTCAGGATCTCGTCTAGAGTTCCATCTAACCTTTATGATGTGAATACGACTTTTCTTCACTTGTTTGATTTCACGATCCATAACTTCTACTGGTTTTTCCACAAATTGGAGCTTGTCATCAACACGTAGTTCTTCTAACGGAATCACAAATATTTCATCGGACAGATACTTCTTTAGATTTGACACGTGGAACGTGTTATGAACTCGGCTTAATTATTGTGGTAGCTCAAGTTTATAGGCAACAGTTCCGACTCTCTCGATCACCTTGAAAGGGCCGACATACCTAGGGTTTAACTTCCCCCGTTTGCCAAAAAACACAACCCCTTTCCAAGGTGAAACTTTTAACATGACTCTGTCACCAACTTGAAACTCCAACGGTTTATGTCTAATGTTAGCATAGCTCTTCTGTCGGTCACGAGCGGCTTGGATTCTGCTTTTGATTTGGACGATCTTCTCAGTGGTTTCATGAATTATTGCAGGACTAGTAAGCTGAGCATCTCCAACTTCTGCCCAACACACAGGTGATCGACACTTTCACCCCTACAGTGCCTCGAATGGTGCAACCTTTATGTTGGCATGATAACTGTTGTTGTAGGAGAATTCCACTAACGGTAAATGTCTATCCCAACCCTTTCCAAAATCTAACACGCAAGCGCGTAACATGTCTTCCAAAGTTTGGATGGTCCTTTCACTTTGACCGTCAGTTTGGGGATGATAGGCCGTACTCATGTCCAATCTAGTTCCTAAAGCCTTATGAAGTGCTTTTCAGAATAGTGACGTAAATTTACTATCACGATCGGAGATAATAGAAACAGGCACACCATGTCGGGTGACTACTTCTTTCATGTAAAGCTTCATTAATTTCTCCATAGGACCAGTTTCTCATATTGGTAGGAAGTGAGCAGATTTTGTAAGACGATCAACGATCACCCAAATGGTATCATAACCGTTTGCCGTCTTAGGAAGTTTAGTAACAAAATCCATGGTGATTTTCTCCCATTTCCATTCTGGAATCTCTAGTTGGACTAGCAAACTGAAAGGTTTTTGATGCTCTGCCTTGACTTTAGAACAAGTCAAGCACTTGCTAACATAAGTGGCAATATCTGCCTTCATGTTAGGCCACCAATACAATTGCTTCAAGTCCTGGTACATCTTGTCAGAACCCGGGTGAATAGAATATTTTGACTTATGGGATTCGTGCATGATTAGAGTCCTTAAGTCGCCATAACGCGGTAACCAACTCCTGTTGTTTAAACATAGAGTTCCGTCAGCACGGGGTTCCAACTTTTCCTTTGGGAGGTCTTTTCTGAGCATGCCTCCAACATCTTCAGCACTGAGGTTTTTTGGCTTCAACGCTTCTGTCTGAGCTTTTAGGATTTTCTTAGGAAGATTCAAATCCATTGTCATAACTAAGGCTCGAACTCTTAATGGTCTAAGCCATTCTTTCCTGCTCAAAGCATCAGCAACAACGTTTGCTTTCCCTGGGTGATAGCGAATGTCACAATCGTAATCACTAAGCAACTCCAACCAACGCCGTTGCCTCATGTTCAACTCTTTTTGATCTAGGATATGTTGTAAGCTCTTGTGGTCGGTAAATACGGTGCACCTTGTTCCGTATAAGTAATGTCTCCACATCTTAAGAGCGAACACTACAGCTCCAAGTTCCAAATCATGAGTTGTGTAATTTTTCTCATGGATCTTCAGTTGTCAAGAAGCATAGGTTATGACTTTCTCATTTTGCATAAGCACGGCACCCAAACCCTTATGCGAAGCATCGCAATAAAGAATGAAGTTTTCTGATCCTTTAGGCAAGGCCAGAATGGGTGCGCTACACAACTTTTGTTTAATCAATTGAAATGCGGCTTCCTCCTTCTCTCCCCAGTCAAACTTCACATTCTTCTGGGTCAGCTTAGTCATTGACTTCGCTATCTTGGAGAAGCCCTTGATGAATCTGCGGTAGTAATCGGCAAGTCCTAAAAATTGGCGGATCTCCGTTAGAGTCTTAGGAGACGCCCAATCTTTAATTGACTCGATCTTTGCTGGGTCCACATGAATACCTTTGCTATCAATCACGTGTCCGAGAAACTGTACTTTTGGAATCCAAAATTCACACTTGGAAAATTTTGCGTATAACACCTCTTTCTTAAGCAACTCCAAAATTAATTTGAGATGCTCTTCATGCTCTTCCTTGTTCTTTGAATAAATTAGTATATCGTCGATAAAGACAATCACAAACTTATCCAAATAAGGTTTGCACACCCGATTCAAGAGGTTCATAAATACCGCCGGTGCGTTTGTCAAACCAAAAGGCATTACTTGAAATTCATAATGCCTATAACGCGTCCTAAACGCGGTCTTAGGAATGTCTTCTTCGCGAACTCTTAACTGATGGTAACCTGATCGTAAGTCGATTTTCGAGTAGACACTCGACCCTTAAAGTTGATTGAACAAGTCATCAATTCTAGGAAGTGGATAACGGTTCTTCACCGTTAACTTGTTCAGTTCACGATAATCGATGCACATGCAAAAAGATCCGTCTTTCTTCTTGATGAACAAGACCGAGGCTCCCTAGGGTGAAGAGCTGGGTCTTATAAATCCCATGTCGGATAGTTCTTGAAGTTGTTCTGCCAGTTCTTTCATTTCGGATGGTGCCAACCGATAAGGCGCCTGTGCTACAGGTGTAGCACCTGGTACCAAATCAATTTGGAACTCTACTTGTCGAGCTGGTGGAATACCCGACAAGTCTTTAGGAAAGACTTCAGGAAAGTCTATGACAATCGGCACGTCCTCAAGTCGCTTCTCTTCCGACTTGTCTTTGGCTTCCTTCGTGGTAATGTGTGCCAAAAAGACATCACATCCCTTTTACAAATAATCTTGTGCATTAGTGCACGAAATGATATTTAGTCGGGATTATTCCCTTTGGTTGTTTCCATTGCCTTGAAAAATTAACCTCTCTTCCGAACGGAACACGTACAATCTTCTCGTCATAGATGATCACTCCATGATACTTTGTTAATCAGTCCATCCCAATAATGACGTCAAAACTACCGAGTGGGACCCGCATCAAGTCAATGTTGAAAGGATGGTTCATGAAGTTTAGAGTGCAACCACGAATTGTGGTGTTAACTCCTATGATTTTCCCATCGGCTAATTCTACGTCATAATGACTTTCTAACGTAGTGGGGGTAATGTTAATCAAGGCACTAAAGGTATTAGATATAAAGCTCCTATCCGCACCAGTATTAAACAAAATTATAGCATAACTGTTGTTGAGGAGAAACGTACCCGTGATGACGTTAGAGTCCGGGCTAGCATCTCTTCCTCCCAAAGCATAAGCTCTTCCTTGAGCTGTGCCATTCCCGTTGCTATTCTCACGGTTCTTCAGTTTTGGGCAATTCTTATTGATGTGTCCGGTGTTACCACATTCATAACATGCTCCTACCTTTTGATTCTTGTTGTTGTTATTGTTGTTGGTGTTGACCCGACAATCATTGGTAGTATGTTTGGCCTTACCTATTACTGTTTCCACAACTGGTGCTCATGCCGTGTGCCGGTGTGGTGGTAATTGCACTTGGTGCACAGAGGTAGATTTCCAGTATAAGCCTTCTTTTCACTAGGGCCAGCAGTGTATGCCCTAGCTACATTTTGCTTCTTGTGGGGTTGTTGATTGTTTTTTGATAAATCATCAGCTTTCCTTTTGTTGTCATTCTATCTTTCCGCATAAGTACGTAGTTTCTGATCCATCAAGTCGTTGGCCAACTCGATAACATCATCAAGAGTTTTAGGTCTTGCAGACATGACATTCCTATGAATGTTATCAGAAAGTCCACCGATGTACTTGTCAACCTTTTCGGTCTCATCAGCAAGAAATTTAGTGCACATCAAGGCTAGTTCTTGGAAACGCTTAGTATAGGCCGCAACATCGTTTCCCCTGACCCTAAGATTCCACAGTTCAATTTCAAGTTTCTTAATTTCACCTTTTGGACAGTATTTGTCCGTCAACTTCTTATTGAGAGTTCCCTAAGTCATGGCATAGGCAGCATCATGACCTAAGGTTCTCACATGACCATTCCACCAGGTTAGTGCAGCACCTAGTAGTGTGCATGTAGCGAACTTTACTTGATTGTCAATGGTACAACCGCTAATGTGGAATACCGATTCCATCTTTTCGAGCCATTAAGACAAGCCAACAACGCCTTCAGTTCCCTTGAAGTTCAAGGGTTGGCATTTCATGAAATCGGTGTAGGAACAGACATGTGCAAGTTGCACAGGCCTTCTGAGTCCTCCACCCAAACTGTGGCTTGCATCATCCTGAGTATGGGCAGAGTTTCTTTGGATTGCCCGATCGATCATATCTTGAATGGATTCTGGAGTCATGGTGTCGTTTGTTCCTTGTCTTGTTACATGCATGATTCTACTAAATCACAAGAATACAATGCACGTGAGATACAATCACAATGTCGATACAAATAGATATGATGATAATAATTACACCACAATACAATGAAGAATGAATAAAATGAGATCAACCATAACATAATACATCAACATTTCATAACATAATGTCGAATCATACATGATTTGTTTTGATACAAAATGACCATTAATGATCTAGTACAGAAAATGAAAATACGATCCTAGAGTCTATTAATGGGAGTTACCTATACAACTTGATAGACTATACAAGATAGCTAAAAATGAAAAGTATAACTAACAGCTACTACCGGTGTCCTCCACCAAATCAATTTAAGCTCTAGCCTCTAGTACATGGGTACGCATTATGTGTCTGACTGCACGATCCTCCGCGCTCTAGCGCTGCCACTCCATACGACTCATGTGAGTCTCTAGTGTCTCAAGTCGTGCCAATAATGCCCTGTTCTGAGCCTCGAAACTAAGGTAAGCCTGGCGTACCTCACGCAACTCTATCTCATAAGCAGACCTCTGGCCTCTCACAACATTAATATCGAGTCTAATGTCTATGCGGTCGGTCTGAGCGTCAAGAAGCTGTGTATAGAAATCCTCACTCTCTCGCCTACGAACCTGTGCCTGGTAGCTGACCCTCAAGTTGACTTCCTTAATGAAAGTCATCATCCTATGCTCAGAAGCCTATAAAGCTCTAACATAACCAACATCCTCCGCTCTGTCAGCAGCTCTAGCAATAGTCCGGGCATCATGACCAGGACTACAAATCAAACCCTGTCCTGCCTCAACAGTATCAACAAAATCATACTGACCTCTAGGTTCTCTAGCAGCAGCAGCATAACTCTTTGCTACATCACACCCAGGTGGGGGAGCAGTAAGTACAAATCTCCTCCGAGGTGGCATGTCCTCCTCGAGGATGTCATCTCTCATATGGATCATGGCTGCCCTATGACCTAATGGTGCCTGATCATAGGCAGGGCTGGTGGGTGGTAGTGGAAACGAAGGCGATCTAGCAGCAAATGCATCAATCAGTGCCTGGGTAGAAGCGGCCATGGGTGTCTGAGGTCTGACAGATATCCTCGCTCCACGGTGTCTAGGTGGTGGTGGTGTGACAGCAGTCTCATCCTTCTCGAACGGTTCAGTCTCATCAGAACCCTCAGAGGGCTCCTCCTCCTTAGTATCCTCATCTTCAGGCTCATGCTCCTAATTAGGACTCTCCTCGGGATCCTCATCGTCATCCTCGGGCTCATGCTCCTTACTGGGATCCTCCTCGAGATCCTCCTCGGGATCCTCCTCGCCATCCTAGGGCTCATCTGGATAATCAATAGAATCCTCATCAGTATCCTCCTCCATCGAATCCGAGTCAGCAATGTATCCAGGTGACTCAGCAGTTGGTGAAGCGTCATCAACATAAGGCTGATCCTCGACCTGAATGTCATCATTTGATGGTACATGGTACTCCGGGTGCTCTGGCTCCGAAACGTAGACCGGTACATGCTCGTCCAACTCCATGGGGCCGAGTACATAAGCAGGCGACAGTGGTGGTGCCTGCCCTTGTTAGGCAACCTTCTCGTAGGGGTCCATCTCTGGAAGCTCGCCGGCATTCACAAGTGGAATACCCCATGATAGTTCATTCGAATCAAAGGATATGAACGTATAGGTGACTGCAAACGATGCGTTATCTGATGACATGGCTAATTTGTAACCATGATATAAACTTGTATGAGTATATTATATAAGACAAGCAGTAATATACGTAATGTAATATTAACACGTATATAACCTATGTAAGCACTTAGTACAATCAACTAATGCTAAAATGATGCATGACATGTAAGCATGTATATTAGATGCAAACTAGATGCAACACTACCCGTTTGCATGTATGTCCCTTTGAAAAACTTTTGACTGACGCAATGTTTGAAAAACGGTTATAGACCAAGTAAAAATATTTGACCTGGTTCTTTATAACCTTGGCTCTGATACCAATCTGTAACACCCCCAAATTGGGTCACAGCGGAATATGATGTTCCGGGGGTATTACTTCATAGATCAATAACACAAGATATGAGAACGACCTTTAAAAGAGTCGTTTAAAAACTGATACATTAGATTTCATAAATCATAGGCTTAAATTGTTCAACTTGAAAAGTAAAGATTTCTCAACATAACAATATCCCAAAATGTAATGCACGCAAATCTTTATTGTGATATGACTTCAAAAGACGACCATCCAATGTACCCATGACTTGCACCTTATTGACTTGAGAAAACATGTTTAAACTGTCAATAATAATGTTGATGAATTTATAGGTTTATAAATTTAATGGGGCGGATGGCAAGATTTCCGTGTAATAAAGCAACGAATATAATATCACAAAAATGTATTACGATATGCACTAAGCTCATGACACTGAAGCTAAACAATGTATGTATATCAAATACATATAAATGATGGTGCCCAATGTAGATGTTCAACCCGTAACATCTATGAGTCCGAAATGGTATATGTTCGTCGTTTCTAGCCAACCGGCCAACTAGCAAGTACTACTTGCCCGAACGGGGATGTTAATTCCTAAATAGATATATTCATAACATTCGCGCTTACAATCCAGTAATTAACAGTTCATGATGATGGGCATAGTGGGTTACAACTACTTAGGCAAACTCGTAATATTTGAATTTAAATTGTACTTGCATCCATTTTGTAAAACAAACATGATCTCATCCCCGAGATTTGATAAATGATTGAAAAGTGTAAGATGGGGACTATAAACTCACCTTAATGATATAATGAGGTAGCAACGAATATGAAGCGAGCAAGGTAAGCGATGCACGCGAAAACAATGCAAACTCTATCCGCTACCTAAATGAATAATACGCATTTTACTAATCATGTAACATACTACAATGCATGCAATCCCGTCCTTAGTATGTGCTTGAGTTTGAGAAAATATTGCTTGTTTATAATTATGACTTTTCATGAAAATTGGCCAAATATAACGGGTCATGTCCTATTATTAATAAACATGTAAACTACGATATCAGATATTTTAGAATCTAGGTCCGTTATACTTTTGGAGGTTAGTTCATGTCGGACCTTGGTTTGGTCTCTAAATGTGTCAAATAAATCGGCGAAGTTGTGACGAAAACTAATTAAAAGTGTTAGAAAAATATTAAGTTTTATTTCTAAAAAGGGGTGTGATAAACGTAGAGTTTTAGGATTTATTTTCGGACTCGATACTAGACGAAATTACAAACTAAAAGTACATTTAAAAGCTTGGCCAGGTAGACTACAAACTTCGTCCTTTAAATTTTGTCCAACGATGGCGTTTAAAGGGTCGAAACTGTGGCTGAAGTCGTGTGTCGCGACACATAATGCACAACAAAAGGTACATAGATGCACACCAGGTGCTTGTTGAAATGCCTACACGCACGACCAACCAACCAACTTTAGTTTCAGATTGCGAGTTCCACACTAGACTAAAACCCAAGACACTTTATCAATGATAAACTTTATACATCAGGCTTTAACTAGGAACTTTTAGGTTCGACTTAGTCTTCCACATACGCATGTAGTAACTTGCCTAAGAGTGATTAATTTCGACTGCGTTACAAAATAGTGTAAAAGGGCAGTTTTTCCTTGATTTTCAACGTGTCATAACTTATTCGTTTCTCAACCATTTTTAGCGATTCGAGTTGCTAATTAAACTACAACAGGTCAACTACAATGCGAAATTAAGTTTTGGATTTATTCCACACGTCTACTAGCAGTAACTTACCCCCAAAGTCACCCGTTTGTGGCCTTTGAATAAATCATGGCTGTGAACATATTATTTACTACTTCGACTAATAGGTTTATGATAGATCATTAGGCATGAAGTGTGCTTATTCTAGGGTACATAAAACATCACGAGTCAATTGTCTAACCTAAGTGGTCACGCCAAAATTTAATGTACAGGTCTCCTTATATTCGAATATCAGAAAACATTGTTTTCAAATGGTGATTTCATGATAGCTTTTATACATAGGTTTTTCTCAAGCACAACTAGAAACATGAATGCAATAAGTACATAGCTAACAGATAGTGATGACTCACAAAGATTTTTGAAGGAGGCTCGATTATAGACTTGAACCAAACGAAACCCTAGTTTGCTACACCAAAATTGATTCGCAACCCAAACCACTAAACCACTTAATTTGTATCCCACTGATGGACCTGGAACCCCACGAAAATACCACCCACTTGCTTGTGCTTCGACCAGAAAGAACCCAAAAATGACGAAACTAGAGTTAGGGTTTTCACGGTTTTTGTGATTTTATGTGGGACGAAAATAAGAGAGTGTGGAATTTTGTGGGTTATAGGTGTGTCGAACAGCCAAGAATAAATAACAAGAGAGCAATGGTGAAAGAAGTATGATTATGAATCTGGTAGAGTTGTGTTTCTCTGTGTTTTTCTCCAACTGAGTTTGCAAAGGAATAGGTAAGGCTTCTTATACTTGTTTGGTAATGCATGTATAGTGTTCTCCTTTGGAGGTCACGTTTTCTTGTTAATCCAATTAAGGCAAGGAATTTTTGGGTTTAAACATGGTCAATGCACAGGGTTTAAAAGGTGAATACTGTGTGTGGGAGTAAGGAATTTGGGCATTGGAAAGGGTTTTTGTACGTTGGGGTGAAGTGGTGAGGAGAATGGGTATTATCCGACGTGTTTATGAGATAAAAGAGGAATTGGGATTTTGTGTATATCTTTAACAAGTTTAAAACGTGTGTATATGTTTAGTATCAGTCGACTTGTTGGAGATTTTGTAGGGTTGTGAGTTTTATTTTAGTAGTTTACTTGGTTTCTTAGTTTAGGGCAATTGAAACCTTGATAAGATTTTGTGGTAGTTTTCTTTTGATAGGAAATTCCATGAATGAGGACGTATGGTTTCCTTGATCATGTGAAAAATTTGGTAACGAGTATGGAAGGTTCTTGATCCAAGCAAGCGGCGTCGTGTACGGTCTTAATGAATTTAGACGTCTATTTAAGCTAAACGCTAAATTTTTGAGTCTACGCGATTTAACTATCGCGGTTTAGGTATAAACCTATTAATGAGAAAAAAAATGTATAAACCTATTAATGAACAAAATGAGATAGATGAAGTAAACGGGATGACCTGAAAATGTGGAAATGTCACACAATGTTCTTACCATTTTGTGCAGCTTTATCAGTCTTTGAGCTATCTTTAGGCTCATTCAAATCAACACTTAACTTCACCATGATCAGACAATGAAGAACAACCTTAAGGATTGCATGTGTGAGAGAAGATGAAGGGACGAAGTATGAAACAAAATAGTGAAAGTGTTACGTTAAAGTAGAAGTTAGGTGGCTATTAATGTGATATGCCGATTTTACCCCTAACGAAAGAAAAAGTCAAAGGACCGATCAACTCAAAATGGACAACCACAAGGACGACCAGTGTAATTTTTGAACTTTTAGAACGAAACCTGCAATTTCAAGATAACCACAAGGACGATCTATATAATTAAATTAAAAAGAAATTATGTTCATTTAATACTTCTAAAACAATGCCCCATAACATGACAAAAGCTAAAAAACTAGGTGAAAACCCGAAGGACATATATAAAGTTATAAACAAACATCACACAACCAAATTATACGGTCACCTCAAAACCAAACTATAAAAATCCGAAATTCACAATTCCCAATTAACAAACAAACTCCCTAATTTCTAGGGTTAGGGTTCCAAATCCAATCCACCATGGACAGACATAACAACAACAACAATAGACCATCAGATCGTTACAACAACGATTCACACCCCTACAGACGTGGTGGCCCACCGCCTTCACGCGACGACGCTCCCCGTCAACGTGGCGGATTTTCCGGTAACAGACGCCCGTTTGACGGTAATAGTTCACCTCGGTATCCAATTAGTGGTGGTGGTGTACGTGGTGGCAGGAGTTATAATAATAATAGTGGTAATAGTAATAATGTTTCGGAGTTCGAAGTGCCGCTTTCGGGGCAGAAGAGGTTTGGTTCGGATTATGAGGTGCCGGTTTCAGGACAAAAGAGGCAGTTTCCGTTTTCGGGACCTACGGGACGAACTGGCACGCCTCCGTCAGGTTGTTAATGTATTAATTGCTATCAATAATTGGTTTTTATATCGATACGTGTTGACTTTACTGCCGAGAATGATAATGAAAAGTTAATAAAAACTTGTTAACTGTATCTTAGGTTTCTATATGACCACAGGGCTAAGGGAACAATTATAAAACGTTGTGTTTTTGTTTTTTGAGTTTTAATTTAGTGGTGCCGACTAGTAGCAGTTTATTTGTTATTAGAATTTAAAGATGCTAATAAACGATAATGAGTGTAATTTTAGTTCTCAAAAATTAAATTTGCGTACTTGCAATGCTAATAGGAATTTGAGATTGTAACGTAATGCTATTTGTTCTGAAGTTCTTTGGGGTACTGATACATGGTTGTTTATAGACCGATATGCTGTAGGTGGTTATGAGAAGAGGAACTTTGATGGAGATAGTTTTGACAGAAGACATGCTGATGGAGGTAATGAGAAAAAGAATTCCGATGGAGGCAGTTTTGCTAAACTTTTTGTTGGATCTGTCCCCAAGACAGCCACTGAAGAAGATGTAAGTTTTTGAACAATTGGTTTTTGCTATAAGTTATCCCTTTTTCGGGTTGCAATTTGGATACGTTCCTCGTACTCATGTAAACACGACGTGTTTTGTAAGGATGCTTAGGTGGCCGTTGTCTTTAGTGTACATGCTGGTCAAAATTTTCAATTATCTGATGCAATTAGAATATGATTTCAGATCCGGCCTCCTTTTGAAAAACATGGAAATGTCATAGAGGTTGCTTTGATCAAAGACAAGCGAACAGGGCAGCAACAGGGTATGTGCAACTACATAGGCTCTTCCTTTAAATTGATGCGTGTCAATATCTCTTTTCAGGTTATTTGAGGGGTTGAGGGAAGCAAATGTAACGTTACGTTTCTTCCCAGTTAATTGCTTTGGCATTTGTCGGGCCTCTTATTATGGCTTACAAGATCATATCTGTCTAAGAAGAAGAAGATAAAATTAGATCATAAAATTTCAGTAACTATAGCCGTTCGTTCTTCGGAGATGCTGATAGATGTTGATTCGGGGGCAGCATCTATGTCATAATAACACTGCAGCCTTTTTCTGTAGATGGGGTTTTGGTACTTGAAAAGTTAGGTTTGTAGTGTTAAAACATGTAGAAGGTATTATAGTTATGGATCAACTGGTACATTAAGTAGGTTACTTGTAGTGTGTGGGTAGTGGCAATGTTGTTACTTTAGAATTTCTATTGTTCCTTTTACATTGAGACCATGAACCTTTAGTCTGTAAATGCTTGTTAGTATCAGTAAGTTGTGATCTTGGAAATGTGGTTGTTTTAAAAATACTGACATCCAGTTTGTGGTTGGGATAATGTGGTTGTGATAATGTTTGTTTGTCTTTTGAAACCTTCTGAGCATCCAGGCCTTATAGCTATTGATTATTGTTAGTGGTATATATATTATATCAGTTGCTTCTTGGGTCTGATGATGGGAGGTTTGTTTCGACTCATTCAAAGATACTAGATTTGCTTATTTATTGATAGTGTTTAATGTCACGATATCTGTATTTGATATGTTGAGTTGTTCACTCGGATTATTATCTGTGTATATGGTTCTATTGTTCTTGCCATTAGAAGAGTTATATCAGTTCTTGGTGGTGTGTGTTGTCTCCTTTAGCAGACTGCTCCTTCCATAAACTTAGCTATCTTTGTATACCTTGCATTTGAGGTGAAACGACCTGTTGTTAATGGCTAATAGAGGCTTAGAAGTTTTGAATGTTGATCTTGGTGTCATGTTTGATATTTCTAGGCAGAGGACCTTATAGTAGTTTCGAGTTGTAGCTTAATGTAGGATCTTAGTTGCAATTTTGGTGGAGAACTAATCTATTGCTTGTTTCTGCTTTGTATTATTTGTTACTGCTGATGGAGTTTGTGTATGATTGAGATTTAGGTTTGATATTTTGTTGTATCCAAGTCGTATTATTCTTTTTTTTAATGGGGTCAACATCATGTGATCCTAATAAGTTAATTTCTTGAATTTGCACATTCTTTGTTGTATTGGCCTGTTTGAGGAGCCTGAATGGCTAGAATAGGTCTTTAATAGATTTTTTGTGTGTGGATAATATTGGAAATGAAGGTGTAGCTTTGCTATATTCAGCCAAAAGCTTGCCTAAAGCTTGCTGTCATTGATACTTCATTGGGGTTCCGTGCCTCTCTATGTATGTGTTTTACGTGGTTGTAATTATTAATAAAACTTTTTCGTAGTCGTGGGATGTAATGGTTTTGAGTGAGCTTTTGATTTAGTGCATCGCTTGATGATGTTTGAGTTGCCCACATTTCATATATCGAACCATATGCAATACCTACCTCTAAGACTGTTGAATGTATTCACCTTTTCAAATGCATCCATCGGGGCTGCATCTATGTCTTGTTGATAGCACCTTTGCCATTTTTACTTTGGTGAACCAATCTTTACCAATGGTATTGTTTGTGTTGGTGCATGTTGTATGATTGGAGATGAGCTGGTGCTTGTCTTGAGACGTGTTCGATATTCATCTTCTTGTCATCTTGCATATTACATTCCTCTATTCAAATGTCTTGTTCTGTGGATGCAATTTAACTTGCACGTGATCAAGATCTTCTAGTTTATTGGTTCATTCGGTTCCAGTTTTACGAAATGTCGTTCTTATTTTTATTTTTTGTGGTTGTGAGTGAATGGATTTTGGAACAGTGGAGATAGTCAAATACTATCAATACATTTGTAAAACTAGAAAGTTTCAGGTGATCTGTGGTTGTGAGTGAATGGGTATTGGAATTGAGATTTTTTCTTTCTTTTTATTATCCTTGTCCTCTTGTAGTTGCACAACGTATTACTGTGTTCGGAAGCTGTATTGTTTATTAGATGGTTTGGATAACAGGTTTGTGATAGCAAATATATTTGTGGGTATTGTTTGATGACTGCATGATGTATAATTTAACTATAGTTGATTGATTCCTCGTGTCAGTAATAAATATTGTACTTGTGGAGCTGTGGTTGATATTTTTATTGTTCGATATTCTCTGGTTGTCATTGGTTGGTTTATCTATTGTGTAGATCTTTTATAGTTGAAACAATGATCCTACTGTTTACACAGGTTTAGTCTTGTAGCATTGAGTTGATAGTTGTGGTAGTTATAGACACAACAATGTTAATATGCGATTATCGTTTATTGTTACACTAAGGTTACTGGTGGAATGCCTGATCTCTACTGATTACAAATGTTTGATTAAATATGCTAATTATACTTTGTTGGAATACTTAGTCTCCAATGCTCACAAATATTTACTTCAAGAACATATTTGCTTCTGGTCATCAAGCTGTGTTCTTAATGTTACCAGGAAACACGCAGTTTGCTTCTGCAGGATGTTGCTTTATTAAGTATGCCACGTCAGAAGAGGCTGATAGGGCAATACATGCCTTACATAATCAGCACACATTGCCGGGGGTCAGTATTTTCTATATTTCCTTTATCTGATACAATTTTGTTGTAGACGTTAGCAATATATAAAGTACAAAGCATAATCATTTGTACTTTTGTACAGGGATTGGGCCCCATCCAGGTCAGATATGCTGACGGGGAGCGTGAACGCTTAGGTAATTTACTCCTTCAGATTTGAGTATCTATATATAGTAACTGTAAATGAGTAGTAGTTTGATATTTTCATTTGATTTTTGGCAATAAAAATCATACTTTTCTCACTGTCTTTGATTGGAGCTCCATTCTGATGTGACTATCTTCTTTGTTAGGTGCAGTGGAGTACAAGTTGTTTGTTGGCTCGTTAAATAGACAAGCAACTGAAAAAGAAGTTGAAGAAGTATGTCAGCATTTTAGTGCATTCTTTCTATAGATGTTTTCTTTTTCTTTGTGCTTTGTTTTTTTTGCTATTTTATGTTTTCTATGTAGAGTTTAAAGTAAAGAATCCTTTTTTTTTCAGATTTTCGTGCCTTATGGTCGTGTCCAGGATGTCTATCTCATGCGGGATGAAATGAAGCAAAGTCGTGGTTTGTCCTGACTCTTTAAAAGTTTATTTTCTCCTGTTGTTTTCGAAGTTCTGTTATATATCTTGTCTTATTAAAATGTAAGAATTTGTCATATGGTATCATTCTGGCCCATCAAGACCCAATTAGCTTGGCTTCTTTTACACGCTAAAGTGATTTGCTTTTTAACCAAGGAACCCCTTCCCACTATTTAGTTCTTTGTATACTAGCTTAGAAAAATTTGCTTAGCTTTATGAAAGAAGTATCTCCCTTCTATCTGAGTTTGAAAGCGGGGGTGGGTAGGTAGATGTGCCAACCTTTACTACGACAACAAACCTTAATTTAGATTAGTAGAAGTCCAATCGATAAGCTTGTTTTTTGTTTACCTCTAACGTGGCTAATTTTTTTTGAAGGATGTGGATTTGTTAAATACTACAATAAAGATGTGGCAATGGCAGCTATAAATGCTCTTAATGGGATATACGTAATGAGAGTAAGCGGCTTTGTTAGTTATTGTTTATTTCTGCTACTAGCTACCGTTGTTGATATTCATCCGTTTACCTCCTTTTTTATTGAAATAATAGGGCTGTGAACAACCTTTGATTGTTCGATTTGCTGACCCAAAGAGACCCAGGCCAGGAGAAACAAGGTACTTTGCGATGCATTTAATCTTACATGTTTCTATCAATGTTAATTAAATCTTTTGTTGGGGAACTGCTCCTTTTTCTTCTTCGACTAGTTTGGGGCTCAAATCTGTTGAGAACTAGAATTCTGTTTTGCTTGTAGTAGGTCATCCTAATAATTTGGCTATATGCGGATGCACCATGGTTTATTACAACGGGAGTTTCATAATTATTTAGACAGCATTACTTTCAACTTGTCAAAATATGCAGCATCTGATCTTATAGAGCCATTTAAATTTAAGTATATGGTCTAAGTTTACGCTTGTACTTTGGGTTGGAATCGTATGGTAGAAAGATGGAAAGTGACACATTAATTCAATGTTGTCGATACAAATCGTATTTAGTTTCTTCAGTTTTACTAAGAAACATAGCTATGGGCTTAACTTGGTAATGAGACCAGCTCATAACTTGACCATTCTTAAAAGTGAAGGAGCATACTTGGAGCACATCAATACCGAAGCCATTATAAAGTAATATGTACAGCTGGTCCCTTGATCACGACCTTAGTTTAATGGCTTAGAATTTGAATAAAGAAACAATAGATGGCTCTGTGAGATTTTGGTTTTCGGGAATAAACGTTTGTTCATAAGGTGACAACAGTTTTATTTCTTGAGAATGAGATAAGCATAAAGGCTAAAGGAAGGATAAACTATGAAATTATGAAATTTACAAGATTGAACTTTGAAAATTCTAAACAGTTTAGAATTAAGCCATCACTTTTCCGAATACGGAATATTTCTGCAAATTTCCTCCCTTATTTAACAATTGCAATACCAGATCTTATTGTCCACGTAATTCATTGTCTTCTTTTTTTGCTAGGGGAGCTCCTGCATTTGGTGGTCCTGGGTTTGATTCTCAGCTACAGTCCCCTGGGATTAGGTATCCTTTTTATATGTTTATTACTCTTACGTTCATATGCTTCACCACCCAGAAGATAACCCTGTTTTTTCAAACCTTAAATCTTATCATCTTTCGCTGTCTTTGTTTAACGGTGTTATATATCAGCTCCATGAGATCTTTATATAGTTGACTTTTTGTGCTTACAATGTTTTTGCAGACCACCGAATCGTGGTGAGGGGATGCATGCTTCTGTTCCTCAAAATGCATGGCATACAATGAATCAGCAGGGCATGGTACCATTTTCTGATAATGGCATGCATGGTTATAACGGTCAAGTGGCTTCTAGACCTAGTGACGGGAAATTTTCTTCAGCTCCGGTAATACGACATGCTATTCATATAGGATACTATAATAAACTTAGATTAGATATATTAGTCCTCCTTTGATGTTATTAAAATAGTTTTTACGATTACTGTACCTTAAGGATAAACTAATTTGCTGATCCTTGATATTAATTTAGGGTGGTTTGCATGGTGGCCAAGGTGCCCCCTCTGATCTCTATCCTGGGCCTGGTGTTCCATCTACTTCAACATATCAGGTATGCACATATTTAGGCTTTGTGTTGTAATCTACTGAGATAGGTTGTAATATCTTATCATGATTTATTCACAGAGCTTCAATCAATCTTTGCCTCAACTCTCATCTGGTGTCCAGAATTCATCCCCCTTAAAGAAGCCTAATCAGTCGCCACAACAATTCCCTTCGTCTATGCAGCCACAAACCTTCTCACAGGCCCCAACATCTAGTACGGTAAGGCCGCCTGGTCAACTACAAGTACCCAACTCTGCTGGTCAACCTTCCTACAGTCAGGGGTTCCCATCGCAGCCCATGGCCGGTTATAATGGGATGTTGCCTGTTCAGCAGGCTCAAACGGGGCTTCCATCAACAACACCAGCTCTTTCTAACAACTTACCTCCTCAAGTTCTCACTGCAATGATGAATCAGTATCAGCAGCCTGGACAGCAGCAAATGTTGCAGCCTGTGCACCAATCAGCCTCTCCACTGGCTCAAATGTTGTCTCAACAAAAACAAACTTTACAGGCAAGCTACCAGTCATCTCAGCAGGCATTTTCCCAGCTTCAACAGCAAATGCAGCTCATTCAACCATCAAATCCCAGTTTGATGCCACAGCAGAATATCCAAGGTGCTAGATTGCAGGTATCCAAAATGTTAACTTTGAAATGTGCTTGTATACTTTTTCATATCGGTATCTATGAGATGTGTGAATTGAACCCCAGGTCTGGTTCATGTGATGCTTTGGCAGAAACCGTGTTGGCTTTTTTAGGTGTTTTTCACATGCTGATAATACTCCTGTTTCCTTTCTAGCAGTCCGCATGGCCACAGACATCGGGTGGTCCAACTGTAAAGCCCGTAGCAGACTCGCTTCCTGCTGCATCTGCTACTCCGGGTGGTCCAGTCATGCCATCAGCTGGGGGTGCCTTGAAATGTAATTGGACAGAACACACCTCTCCTGATGGATACAAGTACTACTACAATAGCACAACCGGTGAAAGCAAGGTAATTTTTCATACTGTTACTATCAAATTGTTTTCTGTTTGCTTTGTGATCTTGATATTGGAGGTTAATCTTTGTTGATTTGGTCACTACAGTGGGAAAAACCGGAGGAATTGGCTCTGTTTGAACAACAACAGAAGCCTCAAGAACACCAGCAACAAAAGGCGGCTTCAATACAGCAACCCCAGAGTCAACCCAACAACCAAAGTATGCCAAATCAGCAAACTCAGATCCCCCAACTCCAGCTTCAAAGTCACCTTCAAACGCAGATGCAAGCACAGGGGCGGCACCCTCAACAGTTGCAGCATCCCACTCAGCCTTCAGCGGTAAAATATTATTTTCATTGAATTGTTTTTTTTAGTCTAGTTAGTATAGTGTTAGTGAAATTTACATGAGTGAGCCCTTGGGTGTAACAAGTTTTTTGACAAACCTGTTATTTTTGGTGTAATTTTTTTAATTGATGTATATAATAATTTCTTTATTGTTGTTCCAGTATCAAAATGCTGGTGTTGCAGGTCAACAAAATGTACAGGTATTAATATTGACCATCCCATTTATCCTTTTTAATCTTTATATTCATCAAACTATTATCAAGCGAGTCTTTTAAACGTATGAGAATTGTTTTAAGCTTTATTATTTTGCAGCTTCAACATGCAAGCTTGGCTTGCTTAATCTTATTTACTTTTTTGGTTTTTCTGCATTATAGGGCTATGGCTATGCACAATTGCCGGTGGCTGGTGGCTCTATGAATGATTCTGCACGCTATCAGCAGGTAATGCAACAAATTCTTAATCACAAACACTTCTTCTGTGGGAATTTGTTATATAATTTTTCTGTTACAGGGGATGCAGGGAGCGCAAGACTGGATGTGGAAGAATAAGACAGGATCTTCATAGAATATGATTCTGTCATCATATCTTGTAACATAAATATTAGGGCTGTTATCCTAATTCATAGATTTGTAGTATTTGATCAGTGGGTTATATATCCAAATAGTTGTTCTGTAAGGTTGCTATTAACCATGATCTCTTTTAAATTTTGACCGTGATTACCTGATACGTTTAGAGGCTTTGAGACCATCGTGTGTGATCAAGTATAAGTGTGTTTCGAGGTTTATCGTCGACTGAGGGTTGCATGTCTGATCTGAGGGTTGCCTTGTCGACTTTAAAGCCTTTGACGTTCCTTGTTTCTAGGTTTTCATTGATGCTGTAGTCTCGAAACGCCTCAAACATTTACTTCATACAAAGCTAATTAATATGTGACCTCAATGTGAATGACATTTTTTGAGGACAAAGGCTGAAGTTTTATGTTTATTTCAAAGAAATCCACTTATAAACCAACAAATAGATTTTGATATAAACAAAATAGCTAGTTACTACTCCCTCCGTCTCATTTTAATTGGCCTCCAATAAAAAAATTCATTTTATGATAGATTCAATGAATCTAAACGTATATTTATTAAAATTACAAGTTTACCCTATTAAATGCAATAAATGTATCAATTACTTTCTTTACAAAAATGAATGAGATGGGTAAAATTGTAAATTTAATACTCCATAAACACCTTAATTAAGAAAGTGGACAAAGTTTTGGGACAAACTAAAATAGTAACGAGGTCAATTAAAATGGGACGGAGGGAAGTATTCGTTTTTTTGCTAATTTAATATTAAAGTAAATATTCTTGTATTTACATCACCTTTATGTTGTCAAATCTAGCTTATGTTATATCATTACTCACACAAAATACATTTTTATACGCCACTATATATTTTAATTGCTTTATAAGTGGATTTCTTTGAAATAAACACGAAATTTGGCCTCAAACTTTGTTCTCAAAATAATTAAAAAGTATCTTTACTTCTGGAAGGCATATAAAAAGGATCAAAACTTTTGACATAAGTGTTAAATGGAGAATTGGGATCAATATCTGAGTCTGTTATATTTTATTTTAATTTATTTTTCATGTTTAAAAATTCCATTTCGAAGCAAAAACACAAGAAGCAAAAATATTCGAGTTCAATCGATTCGAGAAACCCTACCATATTTCTCTTTTCAAAAGCATACAACGCGGAGATGTATGCTTTTTATTGGCATGATGATGGTCGGATAATTAGCAAAAACAAGAAGTTAATTATCCGATAGCATTATAGCAACAATATTCACCTTTTCAGGAAAGAATCAACATGCCTAAGCTTGTAAATTTTGTTGGTTTACTTTTTATCTTGATTGCAGTCTAACTGACCCCATGAGATATTAGTAACTAATGTGTAACTTACGTAGTATTAGTTTTCATGCACTACAACATTTAGTTTTTTTTTTCTTTTCTAAATCAATGTTCTACCAATTATCATTCATACATCTGGCTCAGTTAATTTGATTACATGTACAGTCAGATTTCAAATTCTGAAAAAACAATATGGTATTGATTAATCAATAATTAGCAAGAAATGATTTTTGACATATAATTGAAGAGAAACATTTAAGTAGAAAGACAAATCTCACTAAGCAAGTTTAGTATAGGCAACGTTTTCTGCTTAAAATAGTACTATTATTTCAATAGCTGGAAAGCCTGAATTACAAGAACAATAATATTCTTTAGTATATGATACTTTCTGGAACAAAAATAATTTATTTTACAATTTATATTTTTTTTGCCTTGTTTGATATATTTTCTTGGCCCAATCATCTCAAAAGTAGAAGAATATTCAATTGTTGCATGAAAGATGAAAGTTATGAGAAGATTTCTTGTCTTTTCATGCTTTCTAACTTTAGATTTTGATGGCCAATCTTTCTTCATACAAGATTTAGTTCCAAAAGAAACAATATCAAAAGAAAAGATGATTGCTTATTTATACTTTATGAAAAAGAAACAATTTTCAATAGAGAAACCTTTGTTTAAATATTGGTAAAATTATATATGTTTGAAGGAGTAATTAAACATATGCATTTCATAAAATAGGTGTTAGCTTTGAATATATCTGTGTATGGAAGGATAATAATGATATATAACTTCACTTGCTTTTTTCACATCATTTTGTTCTAACGTATAGCACCGTGTTACTTTTTATGCGATTGTTCTTTGATTAATATTCTTGCTTCTCCTGCTCTCCTACCCCATGGTCGATCTGGATCCGACAAGGAAATTAGATTCGAACTCCTCTTCACGTGTATAATACGTTTACTAAGTGTTTACGTTTGTATCCAGATAGATTCTTGATCGAAAATTGATATATGTTGCCTGAGATTTTGTATGATCTATGTATATATATCATAAGGCTATACTACAAACTACGTACCATTGATTGTGGTATGTAGTTATTTAAGTCATATCACAAAATTGGACATATATTTTTATTAATAGCTACCTGTTTCGAAACCTAATTGACTGCTATTCAACATATGCATGGATAAGTATATAGTAGTAACTTGCAAAGCTGACTTGTTATATCTAGTCATTGTATTGGCTTATATGCTTCCATTTAGTTTTAATACAGTTGTTCCTATAGTAATATTCTCGCTTTTATTCGAATAGAACTATATTCGAGTTCATGTAGTAATGTTTTAGTTTGTCTAATGTATTACAAATTAAATATATGACGCGTGCATTCTGAATCATTGTATATATACTACTATATAAAACATTTATAATGTGGGACCCATTAAAAATTAAGATAAGGAGGTGCAATCTTGACCATCCATCTCATTTTTGGTAATCACGTCATAAAGTGACATGTCTCACATTTTGATTAAAAAATCACCTTTATTTTCAAATTGAAATATCTTTTTATCTATTTAATTTTATTTTGATCTAATTTCACCATATTTTTTAAAATTTTATGCTCTTTAATTCAACATCCATTTTGATATATTTTTATAATTTTTTTTTACATTTTAATGGGTTTATTTTATGTTGATTTATATTTTTTTACAACTTTAATCTTAATTAAATATAAACTTGATACGTTAAAACTATATACTTTCGGAGAGAGTGTTGTCTTTTTACATGCGAGAATGATGATGTTAATATGGTGTTGCGGGAAAGTTACGGGAAACCCCAACGAACACATACATTTGTGAAACGAAATTACTAAGCGGGTAGAAAATTACGTAAAAAGTTGAGTTAGTAAATTTTTTATTGCCGCCGCTATGCGCGAGTAACCAACTAGTATAAACTAAATCTCAATATTATATTGCATCGTAAAGCGTCGGATAAAAAACCGTCTGACAATTCTTATCAAAACCGATTAACTTTTCATTCGTCAACAGGTATGTTTCATATTTGTTTTATACTTTTTTAGCTTTTTGTTTCATTAATTATTAATTGTGTGATGAATTCATTAATTTTTTTATACCACTACTCCGAAAGTCCATTGTTCTTTGATCAATTCATTAATTGTTTATATTTGTTTTATACTTTTATGTTTTTTGTTAGATATACTAATTTAATTGTTGTGATTTAATTGTTTTCTCAAGTTGAGATTCGTTGTCATTTACATCAAACAAGATACAAGATATCTACAAGGCCGGGTCGCTAGAAGCAAGCTTGATCAAGAAAACAATCAACAAGTGCGACAAGGCTTCCAACAAAGAAGAAGATCATGAATGGGATCCGAAACATTTAAGATACTAAGTTCTTAATGTCTCAAGGACACCAAGATAGATATGAATGGGATCTACAACTAGGAATCGTAGGCAAACAACTAGACGAACACGAAGCACAAGTGCATAAGGATGGAACGGAACAACTTCATGATACAAAAAAAACAAGCTAATCGAGATAGTTGAATTTCACTTGCGTACTGATAATTACGATACCTTCATCGATAAAGTGCGTCACATTTTGGAAGCATATAAACCGTTCAATTCAAGCCCATTTTTGAAAATCAAATTCACTTCCACTCGTAAAGACAATCCACAAAATTTAGAAGGCATTGTTCAGAAGTCCAACGTTTACTTCTTAGGGGTAGACAATGGCGGTTACTTGTTTGAATTCGGGAAGCCCAATAAAGGCGTTTCCTCAGTTCATATCTCCTAGGATTTGGTGAGAGTTGTCCCGATATGGGTGGTTTGCTGAATGTAAGGGTGATATACTTAATTCAAAGACGCAATAGAAGAGATTATCAATGATCACCATATACCGTGCGGGGCGAATCGACGAACTTGTTAAAGGGTGGAAGAGGAGGTTAATAATCATCATCGTTATTGTATGTGAGGGTGTGCGGTTCAAACCCTTATAATAAGTTTTTCTAGATGAATAAGGCTAGAATATTCAAAAATAATCAAATAGACAGAGATGGAGACCTTCCAGAAAAAAGTTCTAAAGTAATAACTAATTGGATGATTTTCATGATCCATAAGTTTGCTCATATGACCTACATGGCCAAGGGTAACCCCATATCGAAATGGAGAATAAAAGGAAAAAAAAGAGAAAATGATGAGACTCTAAAATGGATTTGAGACAGATGCGATCGTCAAGGCTTCTTCTGTAAGAAGACTCTTGGAGACTCTGAGCATATAACAAAGGAAAAATATGTTTGTAATTTTGTAAATACGAAATTACAAACATATTTTTCCTTTGTTATGTAGAGTCTTGTTACAGAAGCCTTGACGATCGCATTTGTCTGAAATCCATTTTAGAGTCTCATCCTTTTCTCTTTTTTTTCTTTTATTCTCCATTTCGGTATGGGGTTGCCCTTGGCCATGTTGGTCATATTAGCAAACTTATGGATCATGAAATTGAAAATCATCCAATTAGTTATTACTTCGGAACTTTTCTCTAGGTCTCCATCTCTTTCTTTCTGATTATCCCAATATTCTAGCATCATTCGTGTAGAAAAACTTACTGATAAGGGTTTGAACCTCACACCCTCACATACAATATCGATGATGATTATTAACATCCTCTTCCACCCTTTAACACGTTCGTCGATTCGCCCCAATTCACAGGGTATATGGTGATCATTGATAATCTCTTCTATTGCGTCTTTGAATTCAGTATATCCGACCCTTACATTCAGCAAACTACCCATATCGGGATAACTCTCGTCAAATCCTTGGAGATATGAATTGAGGAAACGCCGGTGAAGTTTATTGGGCTTCCCGAATTCAAACAAGTAACCGCCATTGTCTACCCCTAAGAAGTAAACGTTGGACTTTTGAACAATGCCTTCTAAATTTTGTGGATTGTCTTTATGAGTGGAAGTGAATTTGATTTTCAAAAATGGGCTTGAACCGAACGGTTTATATGCTTCCAAAATGTGACGCATTTTATCGATGAAGGTATCGTAATTATCAGTACGCAAGTGAAATTCAACTATCTCGATTAGCTTGTTTTTTGTATCGTGAAGTTGTTCCGTTCCATCCTAATGCACTTGTGCTTCGTGTTCGTCTAGTTGTTTGCCTGCGATCCTGATTTTGGATCTCATTCATATCTATCTCGGTGTCCTTGAGACATTAAGAACTTGAAATGTTAAATGTTTCTTTAGTTGGGGAAAAACAACGTAAAAGCCAAGGCAATATCAGTTTGCCATGAAGATACCTACTCATGGCACCAGAAACATTTAACATTTCAAGTTCTTAATGTAAAACCCGGAACATATGTTGTTTGTCATTTTCTTGTTGAAAATCAGGTAGCTTAGGTTCCATACTAAGTGGTTCTTCGTATTTTCCGACTTGCAAAGTTTCCATCGTTAAATAAAATCAAATTGTTTCAGTACTATATAATGTCACTACATATATAATTTCCTTCATTACAAAAATTTGAAATATATAACTGGTTTATATTCACAAAGCAGAAAACCCAGGAGCTTTCAACATATATAATTTCACTATAGCTCAAGTACTTCAAAGGTTGTGTTATATACATCCCCTCTAACATCAAAGCCGCATGACATATCGACTAGTATATGTTACATCGGTCTCGAGATAAAGACCAGATAGTTTACATCAATTTAACAACTTTCTTTTACCTATAAAAAAGTTTAGCCGAAAATCTGATGGCTTAATTCTACACAGTTATATGTATGCTTCATTGTATCAACGGATGACGGACGGGCTCTTTCTGTGGCTAGAAGATATGAACGTATGGGTTGAAAATAGGCATTTCAGAAATCTGAATTATTTATCGGATAGGACAGATGCACTCCAGGAAAGCATAAAGTCTCGGGCAGCTGTAGGCAAGTCTGCAAATAGATATAGGTGTAAAAAATCATTAATTCCCACTTTTTCCGACAAAATGCACTTTCAAACACACTGTTTACTACTTCAAAACAACATACACCACTATTTTTATGACAAGTTATATGTTAATAAAATCATACCTCTGACTACCTCCAACGCAACAGTCGGTATGTCTACTTGGTCTTCAACAAGCCTATACACGTCAACAAGCTACAAAATACACAAACCCCATGTAAGTTATTGGTATCCAGTATCCACGCAGAACCGATATTTGAGGTGATAATTTTGACCCATTTACTTTTGAATCGGGTCGATTCGGGTTAAACAATATATCCAACGCGTTAAACACGTAAATTTAGAAAGAAAAAAAAAACACTGCTAATTTTATTGCATGAAGCCTATTCAGTTTATTGAAAAAATAATATACTGATTGAAATAATATATGTTCGTAATAATGCTCAACCCATGCAAAGATACCCATTTTGCCAACTATAAAGATAACCATCAGAGTGTATACCTCTTCAACATGAAGCTTAGAGTCTTCTGTCAACGCAAGGAGGAGTTGCCTACGAATTCCTTCATCAACCAAAAAAAGTCGAGCTCCATCTTTAATGGTATCAGTTAAATCCAATTTTCTTTGAACCTGCGGCTCTCGTGAACTTTGCCTGATCAAAAGTCCAAGAAATAATTAGATTTTTTATTTTGTATGTAATAAGAAAGAAATATTAGCTCTTGGATAAAATTATACGCACGAGTTATTTCCTTGATATGCAGGATTGCTGCTCATCTTTGTGACGTTATCCTTTGCCAACACAATTAAGTTTTCTAGTCGCTTCCATTGGAAAAGACCGTCTTTAAAAAGAACCTAACACAAATAAAATCACCCAAAAGTTAAAAGATGAAATATAATTTAAAAGTGAGGCAATGAGCATAAATGTTTGAGCTTTAAATCTCAAATAAATGGTTCCACAAAGAAGATGTTAAACTGACCTGTACGAGGCGTTCCCGAAGAGCAGGATTTGGATCTGTAAGAAGACGCTTTGCCACATATGGATATGCAACCTAATAAAGTGTTTTGGTATCAATACGTAACTTTTAGAAACATTTTTATATAAATTGATGTGATACATGCCATCATATTCTTTCAGGAGTTTCTACATCGAATCTATTATCTACTAGAGTCACTATTTTTCACCAGCGCAGGTAAGTAATTGTTATTAGGGTTGAGCATAATAGACCGCGGACCGGACTGAACCGACAAACCGGCCCGACCGGACCGAATGTATTTTCCGGTCCTCGGTCCGGTTCGGTTTGGTTTTACGCAAAACTCGTCAATATGCTTTATTGGACCGGGCCGATGAACTGGACCGGACCGATGAACTGGACCGAACACATTTTGGAACTGTCTTCGGTCCGGTGTTTTGGGCCAAATCAGTCCGGTCCGGTCCAGGTTTTGGACCGTGCTCAGCCCCAATTGTTATCATATAGACAAAATGACTGATTTAAAAGCCAAAAAATCAATTGTAGCATTTACCTCAAGAAACTTAAAATCTGGTTTCAAAGTGAAACAGATGCCTTCTTGAGTCAATAGAGAACGAATGACGAGAGAAAATCTTTCAGGAATCCGAATAGGGTATTGATAAACGAGTTGATTGAATTTTCCTGCATCAAAGATAAATTCACAATGTTTATAGCATGATATACATTAATTCAGTGACAAGATATAAATATTGAAATGGTGCATACTATATTTACCTGTAACACTTCTAAAATTAAAATCAGCTAGTCCTTTCCCAGCAGAGTTCTGCCAAATTGATTCTAATGCTGGAATGATGGGGGTGACATCTGTTCCACTCGCAAGGAATCCGAGTCTTGTGAAATCATTTGCCATTTCGGCATAATCTTCATTTACAGCATGGACAACGGCATCAATCAGAATCTGTTTATTTTGCTGATCAGAGGGAAAGAAAGAACAAATTGGTATGAGAACCACTAATGATAGCAACACTATATATAGCCGAATAGATCATACTTGGCAGAGGAGATATGTATCAGTCTATGCATTTCTCGTATCTAACTTTTTATGGGTTCCCTTTTATGTTTTGTTTAAAAAATAAGAGCAAACATCATAGAATAGCAATATACATTCGCCTTTGGTCGGTTTTGGTAGTTATACATTTTTCTATTAGTTTTGCTAATTATAAGTTTTAGAACGGCCTAATTTGGTAAATAAGTATAATACTCCGTAACTACCTGGCTTAGCTGAGCAACATTTCCGAAGTCCACATAAGCAATACGTCCATCACGCATGGCAAAGATATTTCCAGGGTGAGGATCTCCATGAAACAACCCAAATTCTAGTAACTGCCTCAAAGCAGCACTAACACCAACAGTCAAAAATCCATTAACATCTAAACCAGCCTCCTTAATAGCCTAAGATAAACAAAAAAGCAAATAAATGGCATGAAAAACCGTTTCCTTGTTTATTTTCTGAAAACAAAATATATACACATCGCGCTCAAACCTGAGGATCAGTGCACCGTATTCCATCAATCCATTCCATAACAAGAACACGTGAACCAGAAAGCTGTCTGTAAGCCTTGGGAATTTTAACAGTAGGATCGCCTTTGAAGTTTTCAAGAAAATCTTCAATATTGCGAGCTTCCTGATTATTGCAAAACCAAAGAACCTTGGTAAACACATAGTAAGATATAATCCCCCTAAGTTAAACTACATTATTATAATCTGAATACTACCAATGTATAATCAAGCTCCTCCAGAAGCTTCTCACCGAATTCATCAACTATAAGCTCTGCATTGCAACCGAGCTTCTGCAAACTGATTCCATTCAGAAATGAAGCAAGTGTTCGGAAAAGGAAAAGATCCCTGTATATTATAGGCTCAATTTCAGGCCTTTGAACCTGCAAAAAAATCAAAAATTATGTTCCGTATGCAAATTATAAGGATACACAGAATTGAAATTAGCATTTTTCAACCTTAATAGCAACGTCCTCGCCTGTTGCACGAAGAGTAGCCCTGTAAACTTGACCCAAACTTGCTGCGGCTATAGTCTCGGAAGAAATTTTGCTGAAAACAGCTTCTAGAGGTTGACCTAACTCCTCTTCTATAATGTTGAAAGCAACCTAAATCATAGTTAACCACTCAAACCTCAATAAAAAATAAACAAATATGGTATGACCGTATAAATGTAAAAAAAAATGTTAAGCTACCAGAAATATTCAGCTGATTACCTGATTGGGAAAAGGAGGAACATCATCTTGAAGAACACAAAGTTCGTTCATATAATCTTCCCTAATAATATCAGGTCTGTTCGCAAGAACCTGGCCAGCTTTAATGAAAGAAGGGCCTAAGTCGACTAACAAATTCCTAAGTTGTCGAGCGCGAAAAGGAACAACTTCTTCATCACGACCAACTAAGTAATCATACACTAATCTCGTCCAATAGAACCCCAACTTCCAAACAATCTCAACTCCTCTACCAACTAGTGACAATTGCGCACCTTGATTTTCCAACACCTTACTCCTAACCTTCACCACACAAAACAAAATATTTATTCATTTAAATAAAAATTCAAAACAAGAACAAATAGCTTTGATCTAAAATTATGTACTAATAAGGGATGTTTTGGATTGTTTATTTATTGTAAATGCTTGTTTGTTTATCCGGCTTTTAAGGGATACGCAAATGGAAAACGTATATTCAAACATCTAATATCACTAAAAAGTAACTGGATAAGCCGGATGGATAAGCAATCCCAAACACCATAAATGCTTAAATATTTAATAAAAAAAAACAAGTAAATAAGAAGTTTTACTGCTTATCTATATATCGTGTTTTAATACCAACAAGCAATTACAAGCCACAGATTGCTTATTTAAACCGCCTATCTGATTAAACAACAATAAGCTAATAAGCAATGTCAATAAGCAATCCAAACACTTTAAAAATTGATCCAAGACTATGTACTAATAATGGGTGTTTTCAATTGCTTATTATAACTGCTTGTTTGTTTATCGGTTTTTCAAGGGATAAGCAACCTGCAAACTATTTAATCAAAGCATCTTATTTCACTCAAACATAATGGATAAGCTGGTCAGATAAGCAATCCCAAACACTATCAATCTGCCTATCTATTAAATCAAGATGCAATGAGTGAATAAGTAATTTTACTCCTTATCTATATATTGCATTTTAACACCAATAAGCAGATCTACGGTGTCAGTGATTGCTTATTAAAACAGATTATCTAATAAACTTTTAATGAGATAATTTGTTTCGAACAAGCAGTATTAAGTTGCTTGTTCCAACATCTTAAGAAAAACATCAATAAGCTAATAAGCGAGTCTCAATAAGCAATCCAAAGCACTCTAAAAAATTGATTCAAGACTGTGCTAATAAGAGGAGTTTTCGATTGCTTATTATAACTGTGTGTTTGTTCACCGTTTTTTCAAAGGGATAAGCAACTCGAAAACTTTCATTCAAAACATCTTATATAACTAAAACGCAATCGGATAAGCCGTCAGATAAGTAATCCCAAACACCATCAATATGCTTATTTGTTAAATCAAAATGCAGTAACTAAATAAGTAGTCATACTAACTCATCTATATATTGCATTTTAACACAAGTAACCATATCTATGATGTTGGCGATTGCTTATTTAAACCGCTTATCTAATCAAGTCTTAACGAAATAATATGTTTCGCATAAGCAATTTCAAGTCGCTTGTTCCAACCAAACATCTTAAGAAAAACAATAACAAGCTAATAAACACAGTCAATAAGCAATCTAAAACATTCTAAAACGCTCAAAAAATTGATCCAATGCCATATACTAATAAGAGGTGTTCTGGATTGCTTATTTTGTTCACCATTTTTTCAAAGGATAAGCGACTCGATAGACGCTCATTAAAAACATCTTATTTTACTAAAACGTAATCGGATAGCCACTCATATAAGCAACCCCAAACACCATCAATCTGCTTATTTATTAATATAAAGATGCAATAAGTAAATAGCTAGTTTTACTATTGCGTTTCAACACTAATAAGCATCTTGATGGTGTATCGAATTGCTTATATAAACGCCTCATCTAATTACATTTTATTAACTTTACTTGTTTCGAATAAATATGTTTCAAGTCGCTTGTTCCCAACATCTTATAACAACTTATCTAACAAACTACTGTAGAAAAACCAATAACCATATTAATGATGTAAGTAGTTGCTTATGTAAACCGTCATCCAATTACATTATAGTAACCTAATATGTTTCGAATAAACAGTTTCAAGTCGCTTGTCCCCCACATCTTATAACAACTTATCTAACAAACTAAAAAACACCGGTAAGCATATTGATGATGTAAGTAGTTACTTTATATAAACCGCTTAATAAAATTTTAGTAACCTAATCTGTTTCGAATAAACAGTTTCAGGTCGGTTGTTCCCAACATCTTATCTAACAAACTAAAAAACACAAAATGTGTGTCGTAACAAACTAATTAACTAACAAACTCACAGTTTTAACACTAGTAAACATATTGATGATGTAAGTAGTAGCTTATATAAACCGCTCATCTAATTACATTTTAGTAACCTAATTTGTTTCTAATAAACAATTACAAGCCGCTTGTTCCCAACATCCCATCCCAAACACCCCTAACAGCTTATCCAACAAACAAAAAAACACAAAATGCGTGTACCGTAACTAACTCACACTTTAAGGAGTATATTTCCTAAACGGAATACAAACACCAGTAAGCATATTGATGATGTAAGTAGTTGCTCATATAAGCCGCTCATCTAATTACCTTTTAGTAACCTAATTTGCTTCGAATAAACAGTTTTAAGTCCGAACATCTTATAACAACTTATCTAACAAACTAATAAACACAAAATGCGGTGTTGTAACTAACTAACTAACTATTGCGTTTTAACACCAATAAGCATATTGATGATGTAAGTAGTTGCTTATATAAACCGCTTATCCAATTACCTTCTAATAACCTAATTTGTTCCGAATAAGCAGTTTCACGTCGCAACATCTCATAACAAGTTAACAACTTATCCAACAAACTAAAAAACACAAAATGCGCGTGCCGTAACTAACTAAACTCACAGTTTGAGGAGAATATTTCCTAAACGGAATACAAACACCACGCTCAATATCCAACTGCTCTAACGCACTCCCACTCGCAGCCGCAACGGCTCTCACACCTTTCGCAAAAACCTTTCGTTTCGCGGCTTTTCGCCTCCGAATAACCGGGAAAAAACTGTTTGTATAAACTGTAGACACACCTACAGACGTGTGATTTAACAAGTGTGTGTGTAGATTATAGCTAGTTGTACTCATTGAAAGGGTTTAATTAGGGTTTGTGATGAATTAGGGGGTGTTTGGTTGAGGGTTTTGGTGAAAAGAAATGAAATGAAGTGGTGGTATTGAAGATGGGGTGATAAATGGTGTGAGGAGGGAGTGATTGGACACGTGGAGGATGGGGAGTGGGTGGGAAGTATTGGAAGTGGGCCCCACGGGGGTTTTGTAAGAGTTTTATTAATGAGTTGAAGACATAAACTGGAAATGTGGTTAAGACTGGAGTTGCTACTTTGCGTGGTCGTTTTTAGTTTGGGTTGGTTAATGGTTTTTTGTTTTGGAAAATTGTATGTCGGTTAAGTTTATAGTAGTAAGGTTAGACGCAATTCTTTTTATAGAGTTATTGAGATGAACATTGATTCATATAGTTTTTTTTTTAACGGATTCATATATTATACAAAATTTGTGTAGTATTATTTTATCGGTGACAGCAAAAATACTTATTTATTAATCAGTCTTATGTAACTTTAGATATAAAATTAGGTCTATCAATCATTTTCTTATTAAAATTACATCTTGATGATATTGTTACCCGAGTATACTCTATCTTATCTACCACATTATCTTGACTCATGATCAAGGTTGCAAAAATCATTAGGTATTAATTGGTTAGGCGGGGATTAATCGGATTAGATTATATATATATATTAAATTTTGAAATTATATGCCGATTTAGCTTATTTTATTCTATTAATCGATGTGTTAACCGATTTTTGACCAAACCGATTAATAAGGTCGATTAGCGAAAATTCGGACGGTTAATCCCCACATAAGATGATTTTTGCATCGCTCTTTGGATAGTTAAATGACTTTATAAGGGGCCGTTTGGTTCACAGAATGTTTTTAAAGAAATTGTAATTTGATGTAATTGTAATTTAAAGAATTAGAATGTGTTGTAATTGTAATTGATGAAATCTGTCGATGTGTTTGGTTGACTCGCAACGTAATGTAATTCAATTTTTTTTTACTAAAACTTAAAAAATTAATATAATAATAATTAAAATAATATAAATAATAATAATAATAAAGATTTTTTTTTAATATTTATAAAATATAATAATAATAATAATAATAATAAAATTATATTTATAATATTAAATAATAATAATAGTTGTAATAATAATAATAATAATAATAAATAATCCTATGGCTGTGGGCACTGTCTGGAGACGTCTGGTCTCCAAGGTTAGTGCTGCTATGATTGGTCATTCTTTGGATGGTTATTTGGATGGTCTACAGTTTAGTGTTGGAGTACCAGGTGGGGTGAGGTTATTCTTCATGTTGTTAATCGTTTGGTTGAGGATCGTGGGGGACGATATTGGTCTTTCGATGTTACTGGTGGACTTTCAAAATGCCTTCAATTTGGTAGACCGAAAGGTTATGTTGGAGGAAGTCTGTCTGCATTGTCCTGCTATCTCTCGTTGGGTAGAATTCTGCTACTTTAGCCCTGCCAAATTGTACTACGGAGAACACACCCTATGGTCATGCCAAGGGGGTGCAACAAGGTGATCCTCTTGGCCCTCTTTTGTTCTCCTAAGTGTTACATCCCCTTATTTGTAAGATTCGAGACTCCTTTAATCTTTGTATGTAGGCTTGGTATCTCGACGATGGCACTATTATTGGAGATACGTTGGTTGTAGGTAAAGTTCTGAAATTAATTACGGAGGATGGTCCGTGTTGTGGCTTGCACCTCAACGTTGACAAAACTGAACTTTTCTGGCCCAAGGAAGACCTCAGAAGTAGGTTGGTAGGTGTTTTCCCGCCTAATATTTCTCGGCCCTTGCATGGGGTTAAATTGTTGGGTAGACCCGTTAGTGTGGACCCTGATTTTAGTAGTGCGCTTGTCTTGAAGAGAGTATCTAAAACCATTGGGCTCTTAGACGCGGTTGCTAAGATTAATGATCCTCACTGTGAGTTGCTACTCATTCGGGCATGTGCGGGGATTTCTAAACTATACTTTGCTATGCGCACATGCCATCCCTCGTGTCTTTGAGTCGGCTCAACTTTCTTTTGACATGGCTCTTCGGTCTGCCTTGGAGCGTATTGTCACGGCTTTTGGGACGGGTTTTGGTGACTGGCAATGGAGACTCGCCACATTACCCTTTGCATTTGGGGGCCTTGGCGTTTATTCAGCAGGTGATGTTTTGAATTATGCTTTTATTGCCTCGCGTTTGCAGTCTGCCGCTTTGCAGACTAAGCTTCTCCGACATGTTGGTATTGTAGCTTATGGTTCCACATTTGATGACGCTTTATCTGTGTTTAACACTTCCATGGAGATTGATTATTTAAGTAATCCTAGTAAGATCGTTGCCCCCAAACTCATGAAGAAAATGGCATACATATATTTCACTCAGGTTACTAAAAATGCAGAATCTTCCTTTTCTCTATCTCCTCGCCAAATGGCCTTGTGGCAATCTCAACGGGAGGATCATACTTCAGACTGGCTTCGTGTGGTTCCGATTTCTGGGCTGGGACAAACTATGAACGGTAAGACTTACCGGTGTGTTCTATGCTACCGGCTAGGTGTCCCCTTATTTTCTATCTCAAAGCCGTGCTCAGCTTGCTCCAAAGTCTTTACCGGGGATATTTATGGGGATCATGTTGTGTCGTGCGCTGGTATTATTGGTATCAAGCATCGACATAACGCGGTGCGTGATACTTTGGTCGACATATGTTTCCGGTCAGGGATTTCGGCGGGCAAAGAAGTTGACATTGGGCTTAGTGGAGATGGTGACAAAGCCTTACGTTCTGCGGATATGTTACTCTATTCGTGGGATGGAGGCCTTGATGTGTGTGTGGATTTGACAGGGTCCTCACCTTTGACACGGACTGGGATGGCTGATTTCGCGCCTGGTCGGGCGTTGATTGATGTTGCACAGCGCAAGCGTGGTAAGTATATGGCTAAGTGTGCAGCTATTGGATATGGGTCATTCCCTTTTTTTCTCCTCCTTATGGGAATTAGAGACAGATGTGGTTACATTGCTGAAACGGATCCGTAAGTTTTCCATAGCTCAAGATATCAGAGCACGTGCTGCTATTCATATTTTTAATAGGATTAGCTTTGCTATTGCCAAATGAGTGGGGGCCCAGATAGTATCTCGACTTCCTTCCAATTTGTTGTAATCTTATTATTCTAATGAAGTGATGTTTCATAAAATATATTTTATATATATATATATATATATATATATATATATATATATATAATAAAGTTTATTATTATTATTATTTTAATATTTATATAAAATTATATAATAATCATAATAATAATAATATTAATAATAATAATAATAATAATTTTTTGTAAATCCTATGAATTCTAATAAAGTGATATTTACAAAAAAAAAGATAATGATAATAATAGTAATAATAATAAATACTGATGATTTAAAGTATAAAATACTGAATTACAACGTAATTCAAAACTTTTCATCCAACTTCCTATGTAATCTGAATTCTTTCCCTTGATGTAATTGTAATGACTGAATTACAATTACAACGTAAACCAAACAGCTTACGTAATGTAATCTGAATTACAATTCTTTTCATTCTGCGAACCAAACAGCCTACGTAATGTAATCAGATTACAATTACATCCAATTACATTCAATTACGACGAACCAAACGGGGCCCTTAAGTGTACACTTTGTCCCTCCTCCAAATGGGATTACTTAAAATCAAAAATCAATATGAGATTTAGGGGTTGTTTCTTTTTTTCTCTTGTTTGGAAAAAGTGTCTTTTTTATAAATCTTACTGGTTGGTAACTGAAAATGTGTGAACAAATACGTTTCTTTTTTGTGCTTAATGAAACATCATGATATCAGTAAATGACTTTTTTACCCACACAAGTATATCTTGTTAATCAAGAACACTCACCTGAAACTTCCAATTTCAAAAGAATCACAAAACAAATTATAATAACTATACATTAATATTATGTTACAACCTAGATCAAACCAAATTCATCAATCATAATTAAACCTTAACATCCCTTAAACTTAACTTATTATTCACAATCTTTAAACCAAAAATCCCAGTTCTTACCTATATCGGATCACATAAATCATTCATCAAATCCGGATTAAATTCTCATATGAAACATTATTTCAAATGGGGTGTTTGGATCTAGGATTTTAGAAGACAAATGAATGGAGGTGTTGGGGGAGGGTGGGACCGGTGGTGAAAATGGAGGCAGATCGACGACGTGGAGGTGAAAATATGGTGAATGTGGAGCAGTGGCGGCAGACCACTACCTGTGAAATATTAGAGTGGGGGAGAAGAAGATAATGTTTTGTGAAAATATGGTGTAGAGAGATAATAGGGTATAATTGACTTTCTATTTAAATTGTGCAACCCGTTTGTGAAAGGGTGGGTTTTTTATGCCTATCCACATTTAGGAAATTCTTTTGCATTAAGCATATAAAATAAACACTAATTTAATCCTGTGTGGATAAAAAATTGTTACCAAACAGCCATTAAGCAAAAAATAAACACCCCCTTAGGTAGCTTGTGTCTGGTCCGTAAATTTCCATAAAAAGAAAATTGAGTAAACTACACTGTTCATCCTTGTGGTTTGCGTTGATCGCAGCCTATAGTCCTTTGACCGAAAAAAAAGCACCATCCGTCCTTAAGTGGGAAACGTTTTCTGTCGTTGGTCCCTCACTCTAACGGCCTTCAATAACGTTCGTTAACAGCCCACGTGTCATAGGTACATGAGGTTATTTTGGTCTTTTTACCCCTAGTTTTTAACTTTATACCTTTTTTATAATTATCTTCATTTTTAATCATCACCATCCACTAACATCTCTAAAAATCTTCATCATCTTCTTACATTCATCTTCATCTTTATCACTACCCACAATAATCATCCTATTTCTAAAAAACAAAAGCTAAAGATCAAATCAAAATATTCAATTCAAAAACCATATATCACATCCATCTTCTCTCATATCTCCATCTTAAAAACACTTGAAAACCAAATATACAAATTTTATAAACTTCCCAAATCAACTACATATCGACATCCAATAATTTTATACCACAAAATTCCTGAAACATTGCTTATACCTTTTAAATGATATTAAAAGTTACAAACAACAAGTTACAAAAAACCAAAATATTCAACAAGTTACAATTTGTAACAAATAAGAATCATAACCTATTCAAAAATTCAACCAAAAGCTCTTAGTAAATCACTCCAAATACCAGCTCCCAAACTTCTTTCATCATAAGAATAACCCACGAATCTAACACACAAGACATGTCTTCTAACTACATGTCAAACTAAACACTTCAATCTAGTTTGTTCGCACCTTGAACCCACGAGTCAAATGCAACAACACCTATATGGGTCGAGTCAAGTCAAAACCCACCTGCAAACACCATCTTCACAACAGATCTAACACAGACGAATCCAGCGGCCACCACCCTCGCAATAGATATGGGTTCATGATTTCGATTTTAAGTGTAATTAGTTTGGATATTTTGTTTGAGATCTTGGGAAAATTTCTTGAATTATCAATGGAATTTGTAAATTATATATAAATATGTTTAGGTTTTTTTTTTAAATCTTGTAAACGGATTGATGGTGTTGGTTTCTAAAGAAAATAATGAATGTGGTTGGGGGTTTTCTTATCACTTGCCGGGTTTGGTTTTTATAGAATACACTGCTAATTAATACGTATATAAATTTATAGGTATTGATTTATGAAATGGAGTGTTGGTGTTTATGAAAATGAGAATGAGATGGTGTTGATCTAGGATATTGATATGTATTTTGGTGTTCGTTTAAGGTTTGGTAAGATGGCTTGAATTAGCGGGATCGGTGACGGATGGTTGTGACTAGTGGTGGAAGGCAATGAATGAAGAAGAAATCTTGTTTAGTTGGTAAGATGAAGACATAGTTTAACTTGTTGGTGATGGTGGGCCACTATTAGTACCATCTTATTTAGATAGTGATGGTGAGGTAATGACTATTTTATACTCATGTACAAACTTAAAAGACACAAATATCCTTATGTTTGTGGACTTAACGAGCATTATTGAGGTCTGTTAAAGAGAGGGACCACGACAGAAAACGTTTCCCACTTAAAGACAGATGGTGCATTTTTTTGGGTCAAAAAACTATAGGTTGCGGTTAACGCAAACCGCAATGACTCGAACCATCAAATATATGACATGGCACCATTCCAGCCTCTAATCAGCTAACAACCCGATAACCCCACGTGTCTGTCTCCACCACAACCACCAACTCATATTCACAAACGCTAAATCAATCAATCAATCACCATTATTGTTGTAAGTAATTCAGATCATCAATGGCTTCTGCTTCATCTCCTTCATTTTCAGTAGTCTCATTTTCCTCTATCAAATCTAATAATAATCTATCAATTACTACTCCTTTCAATTCACTACCTCTAAACACTAGCCGACAATACCGTAGGTCCAGTCGGTGTGTTATCTCTGCTGCGGCGTCGTTTCCGGTTCAAGAGGTTGACCGGCGCCGGCCGGAGGAACTTGCAGCTTCCATTTTCTCCAAGGTTTTATTCATTCTTACCATTTATATTGTTTTGTCCAGTTTTGTTTAAGTCTTAACAAATGTCCTAGTGGTTGGTAAGGTCCTAACAATAGGTCAAGGTTCAAACCTCGCTAGGTTTGTAGATTTGGAGGAGCTTGAGCATACGAATATTGCAGTTATCATGCTTTTAGGCTCTTTTTTTAGTAAGCAAGCTAATCGAGTCCGGAATTTATTTTAAAACTCAGCAATTGAAACTTGATATTTGCCGAACCTAGCAAATATACAGTAAACCGTTTCCTAGGATCAAATAATAGTTTCAGAAAGCAGTTTCGCAGATTTACTTTTACGTAATAGGCACACTTATAAATAGCTATTCAGAATTCAAAAGCTCACGTTCATATGTCTGCCATAATCCAGAGTTCGAAAGAGTTTACTTTTATCATAAAGGATATATATGAAAACAGTATATTAATGATGTGGTTTACTATCTAGATTTCCTATGAATCGGTGAACTTAGTTGTATGTATATCTAAATTAGGTTATGCAAACAGATCGTGGAGTTACATTGACAAGGGAGCAACACTTGCAAGTAGCTGACTTGACCAGCGAACTGAGCAAATACTGTATAGATTCTCCTGTGACATGCCCCCTGATTTTTGGAGGTACATCACTTATTCTGGTAGCCGTTTTTCAGTTTCTGTTGAATGCCCTTGTTTTCACATTTTTCTTAACTTTTAAAAAGGTTATTTTCGGAAGTGTAGTGTTATTGGAGGTTGTTATAGAGGCCCCAACTTATATTGTAGACCTTTTGCCTACGATGCATTAGATTGTATTTTTTTTGAGTTAACATAGATTTTTTACAGTTCCTGTGGAATTTTTACGTATTTATGAATTTGTATACAGATTGGGACGTGGTGTATTGTTCAAATCCCACATCACCCGGAGGGGGTTTCAGGAGTGGATTGGGACGACTTGTTTTCAAAACGAATGAAATGATACAGGTTGTTGAGGCTCCTGATGTTGTGAGGAACAAAGTATCTTTCTCGGCTCTTGGTTTCCTTGATGGACAAGTCTCCTTGAAAGGTATGTCCCGTCTTTGAAATAGGATATATCATAGAACCATTTTCCTTAACCATAACTTTTTTTAATAGATCGATATACTTATGTTTGAGTTTGATGTATTGATTGTTTGACACATTTTACCTTACTAGTTTTCATATTTTTGTTGTATGTAGGAAAACTGATAGTTCTAGACGAGAAATGGATTAAGGTGGTTTTTGAGCCACCAGAACTCAAGATAGGATCGCTGGAGTTTCAGTTTGGTGGCGAAAGTGAAGTGCAGCTCGAGATTACATATATTGATGATAAGTTGAGGTTAGGAAAGGGGTCCCGGGGATCTGTGTTTGTTTTCCAAAGGCGAAAACCAACTATGTAATGAACAAGGTGATGTTATTATGTCTTGGTGTCTCTAACCGACAACAATTTTTTGGTAATATTCGTGTGTGTTGTATTGTGCATGTATATATAACGAAAATGAAATGAAACATTCAAATCTTGTTTAGTTATATCTTGATGTTTAAGCTGATGCTGGTTTATGTCAGGCCAAAAGGTAATCGACCACACTTGTTAGTTTGACTATTTTGAGTCAGAATCAAGCTAGTCCGGGCTCACCAGCTTGCGGCACGATTAAATAAATGTGTGCAGTCTGCACCAGCAACCTAGCCACCTTGAAAGCTAAAATGAACTGGCCTTTTTTTTTGGGTGGACTGAAAAAAGGAAAGTGGGCTATTATTATTTTTGTTATAATATTTCATTTAAGTGTATGCGTAGATGCGCATCTTAATGTAATGGAAAGTGATTGTACACCATATTTGTTAGGTATAGGATATACATACCGAACTAATGGTTTTGACTAGTTTACCCTTACGGATTATTAGAGAAGTTGAGAGAAAAGTGAAAGCTTAGCGTATCGTTTGGTATGTTGGTGATCAAATAGGAATGGAAATGATTATCTCTCAAAATTTAGCATAGACCCAATGAACTAATCCTAGACACTCATTCTTTCATCAAAATAATAAAAACTCATTTTCCACCTTTTTAATAAAATATCTTGCAAACGGTAAATCGTCAAACGACAAAAAATACACCATCGCGACGAGTATTTTTTTTATCTTTCAGTAGACATCCACTTCGATATACTTTCGAAGAACTTTTTTTTTGATTTTTTTCAGTCACGTCTGAAAAAATCAGACGTAACTAAAAAAAATCGAAAAAAATTTCGTCGAAAGTATGTAGAAGTGCCCCTCTATAGAAAGATGATTTAATTCTCGTTGCGATGGTATGTTTTGTTTTGCGTAACGATTAACGGTTTGTGAGATATTTAATTTTTTAAAAAGAGGTGAAAAGTGGGTTTTTATTATTTTGATATTGGTTCATTGGGTCTATGCTAAATTTTGGGTCTATGTTGAACGTTTGCCTTATATAATAAAGCAAAATCTCAAGTGAGAACTTTTGTATTTCAAAAAAATCAAATCATACTATAATATGTATTATTGTATTTTTTTTTTCTTAAATAGTTGTTTAATCAAAGAAAACCTAAATACTTCCTTATTTAGCAAATATATTTGTAAATTCGTTTTTAAACAAAATTTTAAGCTCAAAAAATCATGTGTCAAAAATATAAAAAAAAATAAAACTTTAAAAACATGGAGGCAATCTACAAAAGTTAGAGGCTAAAAGTGAAAAATTAAGAAAACACAATACTATAAACCAAATAATGGGTGGTTCAACCCAATTTTTTTCATTCGTCAGACTATTCCAAAACGTGAGGGCAATCAACCTAATTTTTCATTCAACTCACTATTCCAAATCGAAACCTAAACCAATAATTGGGCGGTTCTGAATTAAATTGAACAATATTTGTTACAATATACTGTTGTTATTCCAGTGATTCTGAAGATAACTTCTATAATTTATTCTTGGAAGAATAAGAACTCTTTCAATTGCCTAAAGGTATGATTTTTAATATCTAATTTCTTGATTTTGTTTAAAATTGATATTAGGGCTTTTAGTTTAAGTGCACAAATTGTTATTGGGAAAAGAATCAAAGTAAGTGGATTGTTTTTGTTAGTTGGGTATATTAAAGGAGCTTCTTGGTGATATTGGGGGATTGACCGTCTTGCATACAACATCGTCAATTTAAGGTATGGGTGTTTGTAATCTTTGTTCAATGTCTCTTTTAGTTACTCAGTTTGATGATTTGCTTTATCAATTTGTTGCTTTTTTAATTGGTATTTTGTGAGATAATATGATGTACAATATTCCTAACTATCAATGCGAAGGCTCATTCATTGAAGCAGAACAAGACTGAGATGCCACTTTAATAAAAATTATGTATATATGTAATATGCCACTTTAAAACACGTTTTTACGTTAGCGCTACGCATCTTAACAGATCCGAACCATAACATAATCATATGCGATTAATGTGGTAAAGACAAGCACATGAGACCATGACCATAGTTAAGCCACATCGGGTCCCACCGGTAGTTGACAATATATACGAGTATATATATATACTTTCCGTTATTCTATTACGCTTAAAGAATCCCTAAATCGATTCAGTTATTTGACATTCAAAATGTATATGAATGTTGTTCCGCTTAAGTGTGATACTATTCATCATGCTATTTAAATTGTTTTATTTATTTATTTTTTTGTGTGTGACGTTGGGCGAATGTAGAGGATCATAGCCATTTAGTTATAATGATTTATTATGGTCAAGTCAATTAATAAAAGGGTTGTTATGGTGTGGCCGTGTGGGTATGTGGCAGGTGAAAGGCCAGAAAAGGGTAATTAATTTTTGAGAAAGATGATGAAAGCAAGTCGGAATTAACTAATTAACTCTGTAATTCAAAATGGGATGGAGGGAGTATATGTAACAAAATGTTAAACATCTACACGCATCTTTATTCTCACATGATATTTTGTATTCACATTGTAGTTTCAGAAGGACTTTGGGTAGCTGTTAGAATATGGTAAGAAAGCAATGCTCTCATCTATGTTGATTTTGGTGATTGTGTAGGATTGCAAGTGCAACCTTAAGTATATTATTTTTAAACTTAATTTCTTACCCAATAAATGAATACTTAGAATTGTGATTCTTTTACAACATAAGATGTTGGTTTTTCAAAAGATCCATGTGTTCACCCTTGGGGAGGTCTAACTACTACTAAGGACTCCCGAATTGCTATATTTGTGCAATATATTTTTGTAGGGGCTCCAAAATCAACCCAATTTTTCATTCAACTCACTATTCCAAATCGAAACCTAAACCAATAATTGGGCGTTTCTTAATTAAATTGAACAATATTTGTTACAATATACTGTTGTTATTCCAGTGATTATGAAGATAACTTCTATAATTTATTCTTGGAAGAACAAGAACTCTTTCAATTGCCTAAAGGCAAGGTTGCAAAAATCGCTAGGCGCTAGCTACGCGGTTGGGTACTGCCTAGCGATTAATCGGTTAGGCGGCGATTAATCGAGGATTAATCGGATTGGACTTTTTATATATTAAATTATAAAATTTTGAAAATATATGCCCGATTTCCTCGAGTTAGCCGATTTTTATTCGATTTAGCCGATTTATCCTCGATTTGGCCGATTTCTATCCGTAACCGAGTCGGGCGATTTAGCCGATTTTTGTTTGATTTGGCCGATTTATGCCCGATTTGGCCGATTTTTATCCGATTAATTGGTATGTTGACCCAAAACCTTAATAAGGCCGATTGTAAAATAGCGGTTAATATCCCCAGTCAACGCCTAGGCGCCATGCCGATTAATCGGCCGCCTATAACCGATTTTTTCAACACTCCTAAAGGTATGAATTTTAAGATCTAATATCTTGTTTTGTTTAAAATTGATTATTAGTAGTACTTTTTAGTATTTAATATGAATCTCAATTTGTTAATGGGAAAAAATCAAAAGTAAGTGGATTTTTTTTTGTTAGTGACAGATAATTTGGGTATATTAAAAGGAGCTTCTTGGTAATATTGGGATGACCGTCTTGCATACAACAACTCAATATTAAGGTGAGGTGTTTTGAATCTTTGTTCAATTGCCTCTTATTAGTTACTCATTTGATGATTTTGCTTTATCAATTGTTTGCTTTTTATTGGTATTTATGGTGAGATAATATGACTTACAATAGTCCTAACTATCATTGGTGAAGCTCATTCATTGAAGCAGAACAAGACTGAGATGCCACTTTAATAAAAATCGTGTATATATGTAATATGCCACTTTAAAACACGTTTTTAGGTTAGCGTTGCGCATCTTAAGAGATCCGAACCATAACATAATCATATGCGATTAATGTGGTAAAGATAAGCACATGAGACCATGACCATAGTTTAATCCACAAAATCGGGTCCCCTCCCCAACCACCGTATTGACGATATTACGAGTTATATATATATATATATATTATATTATATATATATACATATATATATAATATTTAATATATATATATGTATATATATATATATATATATCTTTCCGTTATTCTATTATGCTTAAAGAATCCCTAAATCGATTCAGTTATTTGACCTTCAAAAGGTATATGAATGTTATTCCGCTTAAGTGTGATACTATTCATCATGCTATTTAAATTGTTTTATTTGTTTATTTTGTTGTGTGTGACGTTGGGCGAATGTAGAGGATCATAGCCATTTAGTTATAATGATTTATTATGGTCAAGTCAATTAATAAAAGGGTTGTTATGGTGTGGCCGTGTGGGTATGTGACAGGTGAAAGGCTGAAAAAGGGGTAATTAATTTTTGAGAAATATGATGAAAGCATGTCGGAATTAACTGATTAACTCTGTAATTCAAAATGGGATGGAGGGAGTATATGTAACAAAATGTTAAACGTCTACACGCATCTTTATTCTCACATGATATTTTGTATTCTCATTGTAGTTTCAGAAGGACTTTGGGTAGCTGTTAGAATATGGTAAGAAAGCAATGCTCTCATCTATGTTGATTTTGGTGATTGTGTAGAATTGCAAGTGCAACCTTAGGTATATTATTTTTAGATTTAATTTCTTACCCAATAAACGAATACTTAGAATTGTGATTCTTTTACAACATAAGATGTTGGTTTTTCAAAAGATCCATGAGTTCACCCTTGGGGAAGTCTAACTACTACTAAGGACTCCCAGATTGCTATATTTGTGCAATATATTTTTGTAGGGGCTCCAAAATCTACATGTCTGATGCCTTTATAGTTGTCGTATAATTGATTACTCCTTGCAATATCATTTTTGTAGAGTGGTAATTTTTTATCTCATATTATGCTCAAAACAGGTCTTTGACAATGCCAGATCAAGGGACCGGGAGTGTGAACTACTTTATCCTGACACATAGGTCATGGGAAGAGAAACATGCGCATTGCATACTGTTGGCACTTTGCTTGATTTTGTTTTGCACTACGAGAAGAGATCCGCTACTAACAACTAATGTACAGGTTGGTCTTGGTTACGGACTCTATTAGTAATTAATAATTTAATGATATGGCCCTATCATGAATAGCGAGAAATTCATATTTCCATATACATCTTGTGTAATTGTTGAATGGGGCAGAGATTGGCCTTTAAGTATTAGGATATGTTGCATAAGTAAAACTACAACAGATTGTTTTTAAGTATGTTGATAATTTAAAGTTGTTTAGATATTTGGTCCTTGGTGTTGCATATGTAGTCTTTTCGGATAAGAATTTTGTAACCGCCCTTAGATATGTAGAATCTTAATTCTTATTCTACCTGCTATTTTTGGGGTGTCTAGGGGTATTTAGATTTGCCTTTGAGGAGTGGTTACGTAATACTAAATAATTGTTATACGTTGATAACTAGAAACAAATTTGATATTAGGAAATAGTGTGTTGTGGTAGTTAATTTTAAGCTCTCTTGAGAAGCTTGATCTACAAGGGTTTACATGTGAAACAATTTAAAGGCCGATTGAGAGGAAACAAACTTACCTAAAGCAAGTTTAGTGTTTGATCAATCAATGTAATGTGTGAGGATCTAGCTTCTGTTTTTATGTTATTAGAATGATAGTTTCATAAGATTTTACTAAAGCCCGTATATGTAGAGTGCAAGCCAACTCAAATAAGCTATTTAGTTCTTATACATATTATGTAAGTAAATTAGCAACTTTTAGTGTTGTGATGAAGCTGGTTATGTACTTTGGAGCAAACAAATGTTTACAAATAAATATATTATGCTTGCTTACACTTTGAGCGAATAACCATTTGAAAATAAGCATTCTCAAGCTTCCCTAAAAATACAACTAGCCTTAAGGCCCGCCCGTTGGGCGGCTAACTTTAAATTATTATTTTAAGATAGATAATTGAGAACCATAATGTAATGTATAAATTACCAAACGTTTATTTGTTTATATGTTAATCATCTTTGGGTTTTTGACGAAAAAGTTAAACTCTTGTGGTATATAGTTAAATTAAAACGACTGGCCCCTTATTTGTATCTTCATATTGTGAATGTAGAAATGCGTATTGTAAACGAAGCTTTATTAAAAATAAAAATTGTGATAACATAATCTTTGAATTTGTGATAAAACAAAATAAAATGTATAAAGTAAATGTTTTAAACAAAATCAATCTTTTAGTTTTGTATTGTGTTTGCATTAAAAGAAGGCAAACAAATTAATTAAACCACAACTATTAAAGTTTTGGGTTAAAAATAAATAGTGTTAAACTTGTGGGTTAAAAGTCAAAAAATTACATGGTGATAAACATAATTTCACCCACACAATTGTTAACCATCTCGAACAAATAACAATGTTATTAACACAGTGAGAGTACATGTTTATTAAGTAACATTCACAAAATATATGAAAATTGTTTATTGATAACTAGTGTGTAAGTTTCCAAACATCCAAACTTGCAAACTAAAATCGACCCATAGCAAACCTCCAATGGACTACATTACATAAAGAATGACTTCAAAACAGAGGAGTCAAAGACCAATAGACTCACAAATATAGAAGTCAAGATCATATGTTTGAAATTCACAAAATATGTGGCTTTAATTAGTTCTTCCACAACACTTTTTTCAACCCAATATGCGATACTATTGAATTTAAGAGACCGTGACATGTGTAAGAATAGTAAATTAGTAACTCAAAACTCAACTTTACAAAGAGTAAAACTTTGATAAAAAAAATATAAGCTTAAATGACTTAGTGTGAAAGCTTTAGTAACCTCTAACAAAAACTGTGGTAAGCTGGTACAACATACGTATACTAAATCTAATTATCTCCAAAAAGAATCTTTACAAATTTATATGAAGTGCATGGCAGAAAGCTTAATATGGCCATAAAATTTTCAAGTATAAGTAGTTAAGCACATGTTATACTTTAACACGAGGAAAAACATTTACATACCTTTTGTCTATATGGTTTGGAGGTTAGTATTTATACTTACAAAGCTCTTTCCTGTTTATGAAAAAAAAATATACACATGATGAAACAAAAACTGCATTTAGGGGCTGATTTGGACATAAAATTTCATTAATGGGTTTTTAGACAAAAGAACGTTTGTACCTTGATACAATGGCGCAACAGTTTTGATGTCTTTTATATATTTGTTTCGAAGTGGTATACTCGGTCTCAATTAGTTTTAGTACTTGTAAGAAAAAGATGTTCAAACAAATAGGTTATCTTAAACTTGGAAGCTATATGGTCATGTTATTCTACCCAAATACAATACTTTTTTTTTGAACGACGACTTTTATTAAGAAAAACTAGCAAGGAGCTAGAAATTACAATGAAATAAGAGACGGGTTTTTATACCAATCGTCTCAGCTAAACAAAGTATTGCATCTATACCGACACCAGTAATAAGAACTACAAATAATCTCATCAAAAAACGTCTCCTTAGATTTGGGCTTGGCCTCGAACATCTTCTTATTACGAAAATTCCATAGAAGCCACCACATCACAAAATAAATACCTTGGAACATGCTTTTATTCTTCTTCGGCAGTTTTACATTATCGATCCAAGACCTCCATTCTCCGTAAGAGTTAATATCCATAAAAGGCACGTCCCACCACCGATTTATTAATTTAGAAATCTTCTTTGCCGTGTTTCAAGCGAAGAACAAATGATCATTGGTTTCAATCCCGACATCACATTTCACACAAGATAGAGACTCAATATCTATACCACGTCTGGAAATGTTAAATCTAGTAGGTAAGGAGTTCGTCATTACCTTCCAAGCGAAGGTGTTCACTTTGTTGGGAACATATCGAATCCACCTAGTCTTTAGATCACCTTTCGGAAGTAATCGCACTTTCAAATTCGATTTTGAAAGTATAAACACCTTTCGGAAGTATAAACACCCCATTAGTCCTCTATTTTTATACGCACTTTCAAATTCGATCTTTATTTATACACCCTAATCTTCTTAACTCAAACAATGTCTAAAAAAGCTTTGAAAATCAAAACACCAAAAAACCCGACGCTAATAAAACATAGAAAACCGAACTCCAATTTTTGTATGGGTCATTCACCAATCGTTAATTTTCAAACCGCAAATTTTGTATACATCAACAACAGCAACAACAACATCAACAACAACAACAACAACAACATCAACAAGAATAGCAACAACAACAACAACAACAACAATAATAATCTCAAATGTATCGTCTAGAAATGTTAGTCGATTCATCGTCGACACCACCGTACAAATCTCAAAGTTCTCCACATTATTCTCCAGTTCAACCTTTTAATGTTGATGGTGTAGAAGATTTATATCCGTTTTTTGTTAGTCAACATTATTCTCCATCTCAAGGTTCAGGTCGTCCATCATACGTGTTCAAGACGACCCTCCCGTCGAAGAGGTGACGACCGTCACAAAGAAGGTGTCAAGAATACGTGAAAAAGGTAAGACGACCACAAAATAAGACGCTAGACT